>JBBPOT010000116.1:0-19713 GCA_038091595.1 Leccinum subatratum | reverse complement strand
CGAAGTAGGCGCACGAAAATGGATGATGAGGGGCGATGACTTACTCGTGCGAGGAAGCCGATACTACACGAGGGTCTCGACGCCATCATATCCACGCACGTCATGGCTAAGCCAGACTTGAATAACCTCGTGCTCCGAAACCGGAGGAGCGACGACATTTAATATGTCATTGAGGGTGGATAATCCGACTCTCTTGAAGTCCTGGCCTGTTGGTGATCAAAAAGTACTCGTGAATCACCACCGTTTTTGCAGACCAAGTTTATCCAGCTGAGCCGTCTTTGCATACTCGAGGACGCCTTCACCCCACTTGCTGACTTGATCATTCCTGGGGAAGTGCTTCACTTGCTCGTCGACGACGGTTCTGGCTTGCTGATACGCAGCAGAGGTGCTGGTCCATACGCTCAACCATCCCCACGTCCCTGGTAAACCCGCAGGCGGGAGTGTGGATGCTGCCGCCTCTATTTTGGCAGCGGAGGACACTTGGAACCTGTGTCGATTTCGACTGTGACAGAGTTCATGATATACATATGTATCGGTGAGGTGCAAGGAGACGGTACCTGTGAAAGTCTTGGCAGGAGTGCCAATCGAAATCTCTCCCATCCAGCGCGTCGTTTCATAATTAGTCAAGGGAGTACTTGCGCCACGCTTTCGGGGCTCGCCCCCTTTCATACCAAAGGGGTGTGTTCTTCCGATGTCCTTCTCGTAATTGTCGAAGCCACGAAGCATCTTGCTAACAAAAACAAGAAAACGGACTCAGAGAAAAAACGATGTATCAGTCCACACCACATACTCCCTGACTGATACAAGATGAGATGGGGCTGCGACGAGATCAACGCCTTTGTTGGCGGCCAGAAGGGAGGAGGTGGATCGTCTCGGGATCCGTCGTCGATGGGATCAGAGCGGGCCGACTTCCGCCGTCCGCAGTGTCTGACGTGGACGGAGATGGTTGAGGGGAGAGAGAAAAGGGGGAGCGGAACCAGCTAGACGTGGTTTTGAGTATGAACTTGAGTATGAACGTATGTTGGAAGCGAACTGGATCGCGCGAGACGAGCACAGTGTCTGCGTCTGGAGAGTCCAGCGCGGGGTGTGTCGAAGTTCGTGCAGGAGCAGTAGACTTCTCGTCCACAGCTGGCTCTGAGGATGTGGATTCCATACAAAAAAGGGGTAGCCCGCACTGATGGTTGGTGTCCCACACTGTCGTGTCATCCTCAAAGTCAAAACCCCTCCCGCTCAGCGACACCCTCCGTGACCTCGCCCTCTTGTGTGCCTCCGATGTAAACCTTTCGACCGTACTTTGCTCAACGACTTCCAACCGTCTCTGCCACCACCACCACCACCACCACCACCACCGATTCAGAGCCCTCCGAACTCTCGAACTCGACAGAGATGTCTTACGACTTCGTACGCGAGACCCGAAGAGCTCACAAGTAGCGGCTCGTACTCAGCCGCTGGTTTGTACCTTGTTGTGAATGAGGAATACGACTGATAAGTGTCCTCATATCCTTTGAGCACAGAAGATAAACTAAGATGAACGAGTGGGAATAGGTGTCATAACCGACCTGCATGTGGTAGCTGAAGGCGCGAAAAATAGAACTCTTCCATGAGTTGGACAAGTTCAGGTCTGTCAATCACGATGAGTAACACACAATGTAAATGGAACAACACGTACTTTTCGCTTGGAGGAGCCTGCTCAATCAACTCAAATTCCCAATCACTTATCCCAGAGGTACCAACCCTTTCAGCCAAACGTCAGATCAGCCTGCATCGCATCAGAGAATCCATTACCTGTGTAAGATGGCCAAACGACCACAGAGAGGAATTCATGGGTCCATGAGGTGGAGAAGTCATCCCCCAACTCATCCGGTGGGGTCTCGAGCGCTGCAAAGTACACGTGGCTGTCAACCAATAATTCAGCGTGTTTCTGTAGGATGGGAATAGCTGTAACAGCCGTTCAACACGTACTTTCCCAATAGAAAACCCTCACGTACATAGGTACTCGGCTTCTGCACGTACGTATAGCTCCAACATTTCCAATACTTCAGCCTAATCCTGGCTGCTAGTGTCGCAAGATGATGTCAAGTTGTAGGGTCGAAGAGAAGATACAGGTCTGAGCCAATTTGCAAACCAAAACCCAGGAACAGAGTATAAATGAGCGCATACACCATCTTGACACTACCGCAGATGATGTTCTTTGATGCCAACTCAAGGGAGCTCGTCGCTGTCTTTGACATTAGCTAGATGTAGCACATTATGGAGCATTATTAACTCACGGATGAGGAACTCGGGAAGGATACCGATGATACCAGTGGATGAAATAGCCTCAACAAAATATCATCTGACTGCGAAAGCTGCTCACCCCTCGAGCTGTGAAGGACATGAACACTGCGGTGGTTGTTCTATCCAAATGCCTTGAGCACGTGTTTGGGGAGCAAATGAAGAACCACGCACTCAAAGAGGTTGAGCTGAAGGTAGCACAGGAAGAAAGCCCCAGTGCCTGCGATCCACATGTCCAGGAAGGGGCCACCAAACGCCAATGAACAGATCAGCACCGACAAGAAGAAACTCAGTGAACATCGGAACCAGACGGAGTACAGTGGCGGCGCGGATTGAAGCAACTCTTCTGATTGCTGAGTCGCCTTTCTAGAGCTGATTCCATCATGCAAAACGGCCCCATAAACAAGATGCTCTCCGTGGAGGTTTCCGAGGGCAAGACCGCCTGAGCATTTGACAAAGTGTGTTTCGGACGTCGTGGTATCATTATCCCCGAAGCAACAGATGATGACGCTGGGTAAATGGATGAACTCGGCGTTGATTTCCAGGATGCGAGCTGCGGCCAGAAGCTGCGATTCTATGCGGTGGGATGGTGCAGTGAAAGTCCTCAGGGCACGAGCGAGTTTGAGCAGAAACTGGTGACGCTTCAAAATAGCTGCAACACCCTCATCCATCAGAGCTCGCGATGCGAGTGGTTCTGAACTCACAAGTGACATTGAACTCGATACGAATTTTCTGTTGCTCCTTTCTGCGTTGGCGGTAATCCATCTGTCTAAGAGCATTTCGTCATTCAACATCGTAGTCGTCGAGGCAACGCTTCGTAATTTTGGTGACACGAGGGTCCAAGATTTCAGAATAAGAGTCTGAATCAGAATTGTTTGAGTTTTTCCGACCGAAGTAAGGTCGCTCTTCCTCATTCCCGACCGCTTCGTAAGCCTTGGAATGAGAATATGGAAGCCCGTGCGCTCCCGGGGGGATCCCATAAAAGTCCATCAAGTTCGCAAAGACCCCTTTGTTCCTATCGCCTCCATCATTCATCTGGGAGCCGTTCGGTTCGACATTGAGGTCGACTTCCTCCAAGCCTCCTCCATCATCCTCTCTTATCGGGACCTGTGCCTTTGGGTCGAAGTGGTTGTTGTCCCTATAGTTGGGTTCATCCGCGAAACTGACCCTGTTCGGTCTCATGGGACGGGGAACCGATTCGGCATCGTTCGAGATCTTCTAGAGTCAGGCGGCAGTTCTCGGGCTGGGCGATGGCCTCCTTTCGTTTCATGGAGTATTTCGACCAAACACGCGCAGAATCCACGAGCTTGGCTTCCGACGGCTGTAGATAGCGGTACAGGTTGTGAATAAACTGATCCTCCTCATGAGACATGCCAACACGCAAGTGCGTGACTCCGACATCCGTCTGCTTCGACCAACGAAGATAGCGTCGAGCAACTCGTTCGTGTGAATAACTGCCTCTCGAGGCCAATCAGGACAGTGTTCCACTTGTTCACCATCTGGGGGAACATTGTAAACCCGAACTCATCAATACTTGCCGGATGCCAGATGCCGGACGCCTGTGAAAGAGCTGTTAGGAATCTCAAAAGAACTTATTTGCCATAATCCAACGAACCTTCCTCTGATACGCGAAGAAAATCCTGCGTAGTCCGCTCCTTCGCTTGCTCATTGATGAGATCCCAAACCGTATTCTTCAACGAGAATTGTTCTGAGAGTAGACACTGACGAACGTATCTTCCCATTCGATGGTTGTCGAAGACCGGGGTAGGCTTTGCTTCACGTTCAGAAGATAGCTCTGCCAAGGTTGACGTCATGCTTGACGGGTTTCATTCGACAATCACGAGGCCAGCACCGTTTATCCGATAACCTTGTTGTTCGTCAGATCTGGGTTGGCGCTCAAGTAATGTTGAATAAGACCGCGTGCTTCGTCGGCTGTGAAACGAAAGAGGATGTGTAACCTGTCGACATAGCGAGAATATAGTTGTGTTGGATGTTTGGTAGCAGAATCGCGGAACTGTGGGGATTGATATGTTGTTTGCATTTGGGGAGGTCCTGTCATTTCCGTGGCTCTTTGAAGTCCAAGGATCACTGGCAAAAGATCGAGCACAAGGTCATAGTACTGGAAAATGCAAACGTCCGACGTTCCAATCAATGATTGGTCGCGGTGTATGTAGCAACAGCCTCTTGTTGTCGTTTCCGTTCAGCCTTGAGGTAAAGACCTTTCACAGTAGTTCGGGGCCATGCTTCCCCAAACACGGCTTATGTACTCTTTCTTGATTAGGCCACTACTCCGTCGAGGATCGAGGTGGTACAATTATTATGCCTCCGTTGCCTTACAGGTCGCCGTCTCGACCGGACATGCATGGTGCACGGTGTAACACAAGGACAGTGCTCTCTGTGTCCGATGCCGTCGTTTATTACATCCAATGTAATTCACCTCACCTCAGAATCATTGCTGCTGTGACACTCCATGACTAATTAGTATACGCACCCGTCTCCAGATCGGACACACAAGAATCGGTTACAGCGGTGAGAATTTCACTATGAGTTTGGACGACTGCAATCATCGATATCATGGGCCAGTGTCAAGATGAGCATGTTCATGATCTCAATAAAAGGTTGTGATCGACAAATACAATCTATGTGGAAGTACATTGAACACTATAAATTTTTCACAGGTATGAACTTTATTTCCCTATTTCTATATTTTTCTTCTCAGAAAATGGTCATGTTTAGACCTTGTGCAATCAATTGACCCAAAGTCTCGTTCACGTGTTGGAATATCCTCAGCTGCTTGTTAATGATGTTTGTGTCGGTGGCTTGACCCATGTGCCAGACAATGTTGTAGATCAGGTGATCCTGATCAGTCTGAGAGAGTCCGTTCCACTACATCGCATGACAATCGTCAGTTTCGGGTTGGCATGCAAGATAGAGCCGCTTACGAAAATCCTGGGGAGTTCGAAGTCTAGTTCCGAGGGCGTGCTGAGATACTTGACAGCACCGCCGGTCCAGATTGTATGATTGTCATCGTTGTAGGGACGGACTTCCAAGTTGAGCATGTCCTGCTGGGACCAGAAGTTGGGTCGCTTTCCCTGGTTGTTAATGTTCATAGTGCCATCCCAAAGGAAGTTTGCTAGTGAAACACAACAGTTAATTGTGTCGTTCACCATATAAGGTGCGACGGGACTCACCAACAGGGTTTAAGGGACAGTTAACCTAGAACTATTGTCAGTGATTGTTCGTCGGCAATGTTACAGTTCATCCATACGGGAAGTTGCTTCGAGTTAATGCCAGTGCGGTAGCGCTGAGCATCTGTGAAGGAATGAGATTACTGCTCATAGCTCGGGGGTCCAGAGAATCTAACATCCGTATGCGAACAAACGTGCTTGGAGTGTGGGGTCTTTGGTTGCCTCAAGTCCATTAGGCTAAGAGGTGGGAGTCAGGGGCGACGTGGGGTCAAAATAGAAGCGTGAACATACATCGCAGAGGGTTTGGTGCATTCTCACGGGTTCTGCGTGAGTGTGATTCTGCCAATTTCGTGGTAGGGAATTTCATCTTGTAGCCACTCGTAGTACGGGTAATCATGTCAGCCAGGTCATTGATCAATATAGGTGTGACCCGTTTACCTTTTGTGAGATCAAAAATGTTGTCTGATGCCAAGTCAATTTCCCATACTCCGGTCAACATTGGTGCTTACATCTATAGTTCTCGGCTTGTTGTGGGGTCATGATTTGCCAGTAAACGGTCCAGTTGGGGTAATCGCCTGCTTCGATGGAGTTGAAAAGGTCTTGAACACCAAAGTCAGCGTTCTGTCGGACCGGCCTGCACAATAGCTTCGTGGTTGGTATTGTTTTTAATGCCTTGGTCAGACACGGTGATCGTTCTGGATGACGCTCAGGGTGGTAGAGAATTGTGTTTGGAGAAGAACATACTTGATGTAATACCATTCTGTATCGCTTTTGACGGCACGGAAGGTGTTGCCACTGAATCCATGTATGTGTCTGCTCCGGTGTTAGGAAATGGTTGAGTGAAAGCATGGATAGCAAACGTGCCGGAAGCCATAAGGCGTACCCAAATCTGACATGGTGCGCATGACCTGTGTGTCTCTGTTTTAGTATTTAGAAGGTATGAGTACCAGGCATCGACTGGCCTGGTAGATGGACTCATTGTTCGCGGACAAGTAATCTAACCAGGGATGTTAAGGTAGGTCACGGGAATATTGCCGTGCACTTACCCCAGAAGTTCTGCAGGGGAAGAAGGGAATGAGTTCCTGAATGGAGACGCTTGCAGCTTGCTTACATTGTGATCAGGAAAGTTCATCTGCGGGTTGCGCTTCTGCGAACGAATGAAGTCGTCGCAGAGCCAAAAGACAGGGTGGTTGAGGAAAACCTGAACGGCAGAAAGTCTGACCAATCCAACCATGTTACGCCAAGGCCGTGACTCACCCAATCGAGAATTCCTTCCTCTGTGCACAACCTGGAACCCGGTTAAGCTGAAGTGG
Source organism: Leccinum subatratum (assembly GCA_038091595.1). Taxonomy (NCBI): domain Eukaryota; kingdom Fungi; phylum Basidiomycota; class Agaricomycetes; order Boletales; family Boletaceae; genus Leccinum; species Leccinum subatratum. Next base: position 12,938 of record JBBPOT010000116.1, on the reverse strand, counting down.
CACCACATTTTCATATACTTTGAAACGTACGTCCAGGAAACGCCCCGTAGGTCTCGGACACTGTCCTGGCCTCCGAGGTTCCCAGAAATCGTCGAAAAGCGTGCCGTCACGGGGGTACGCTTGCCCACAGTGTCAAACACCTTGGCCATGCTGTGATTCATAGCAACATCCGTGGTGACCTCAAACCAGCCATGAGCACCCCCGCCCTTGGCATGGAGAGTGCGCCCCGGCTGGAACACAAGAGATCAGCAACAGGAGATATAGGGAACCAGGATACTTACAACTCGCTCTCTGACAAAGTGAGCGAGCTGCTCGATCTGAAACGGTGTGCATGAAGACATAGAATAGAGGAGCAGAAACAGAGGCAATTACCAGGTTCGTTGCTTGAATCAGTATGGGACCAGTAGTATCTAGTCGGTCTGCCAATAGGGGTTGGGATAACTGGGCAAGGGTGAGCATCCTTGGTCGAGGAGGGGATAGGTGGTGCTCACGGCTGGCCGCCGGAGAGGGTGTATTCCACCGAAGTGGAAGGGTCATTGGCAATGGATTGTTGTTCGTTTGGGCCCTGGTAAATGTCGAAGTAGGGCTCATCGCGCCTGGTTTTCGCAGACACGGAAGAGAGGGATGAGAACAGGAGGATCGACAGAGGGGAAAGACGCATGGTGCACGATCTCCACGCGGGTAGGAAGGAGGCAGTTGATTTCTGAGAAGCCAGAAGGGTGATGTTTTACAGAGCCGGGCATCACACTCGCATCGCTTTGTAATTTTTTTTTCGCAGACCATGGTGAAAATTTCTGGTCAGAGATTGCGCCGTTGTTGAGGGTGAACTGAAAAGTCAAGTAGCTCGTTCTTAGAGCAACAACAAGCACGATGCAGAGACCAAGGCTTACGGATGAGTCGACCCAGATTCTTCTTTACAACTGCCTTGTCGACCATGGCGGATGCGTTTGCGGTTGTAGTAGTGAGCAACACTATGAAAATATGTAGATACATGTTCCCACAAACTCAGAAGAATAAAAACTTACGAGCACCAGTTGACCTTACTCTTGAAGTATCGCAGGATGATATTTTCGATAGCACTCGGCATTCCTGGAACCTTCCAAGGAATGTTTGCTTTCCAACATCGCCAAGCTTCAGATAAATACTGCAAGATCGTCTTCGCCTTATTTTGCTTGATGGAGTCCGACATTGTATCCACGCGCTGTTTCATTGTCGTTTTTGCGATGCTCTTGCTATTACGACCCTCGAACTGACGGAAGGTTCCTAAGTCAACGTTCAAGAAGGGGAACAAGACCACGCACGAAGAAGAGCCAGACTCACCAACCAGGCGCTTAAAACCCACACCCAGGCCCCTTCCCAACAGAACCTGTGTTGAGGCGATAGTGGATCAAGTGCTTCAAGTGCTTGGTCATTGCGTGCTTGTCTCATTAACTATGTCAACAGATCAGCCGTCGAGAAATACCATGCAATGACGAACTAACCGAAATTGGACATGCGCATCAACAATGAGCTTTGTGAGCCGCAGGAGGCATTTTCCAAAGCGAGACTTCTTGCGCTCTTTGGTTGTAAGTGTCTTGATGGGCTTCGAGTTCATGTTGTAATCGAGGTGTAGATAGTTCAGATTCTACGAAAATATTAATGAGGCGCTGCGATGAATATTGAAATACTGGTTACCTTGCGATGAATCAAGCATACCTGAGATGAGTTTCTCCTGTGGAATCTCGGCGTTGTCCTCTTTCAATCGACTTCAAGTTGACCGAGCCAACAGAAGACACGGGTAGCTTAGTGTACTTGGCCCCACGTGACTCATGCGACGAGCTGTGGGAAACGGGCCCCAGCGCGACTCAGATCGAACGCGCTCGGGCAGCCTTTGAGTTGAAATGAATGGCTCTCGAGAGCCTCTGGATCGCATAAGGGTGATGCAACAATGAACCAAATTTCTTCCGTTGTGACATACTAGGTTGGACCGACGTTGAACGTTGAACAGTAACTGGGACTACGACGTCGTGCAAATCGAATACTACATTCAAAGTCTCTAGATAGCTATCTCGCTCTCATCCTCATAAGCCTCCTTGTCACTGATGATGATACCAATAACATAATTGATTCCGAGACAGATCATCATAATCGATGTTGTTGACAATCATCGCAAGCACGTCGTCCCCATCGTTATCAATTGTGACATCTGTACCTTCAATGTGATCCATCCCTTCGCCACGAAATTGAGTACTTTCTTGGAGTCACGATCTTTAGCTTCGGCAATCCAGATTTCATAGCAAAACATCGACTTCGATACATGTTGGAGTATACAAAGTACAACAACGATGACACAAGCGCAAAGAAAACAGGGATGCGACGTACATGGAACCAACAAGACGATACAGTATCCTCAGGCTGTGCTCTATTCAGTCGGACGCCGCTGGCATCCAATTCAGGCTTGCCTGGACTTCTTCGACCCTTCACCCACTGCTGCAGTCAACTTCACTTCACGAGGGCGCTTCACGCCTCTGTACAACGTATTGTACCACCTCTTGTATCGATTGTAACTTGTCGCTCTAATCCCCTTAACGATGTCTTCATTGAACGATTCCAATGACACGGGAAGATATGTCGTGTGCGAACGTAGACTCGTGAGGTCGGGGGGGTCCTCGGAGTCGCAGATGATCGTTTCACAAAACGAGATGACTGACTTCTTCACCTCTTCTAGGCTTTTGGAGAGCATTGCCTAGTTGTCGAGGTGAAGAGTCGAGTCGGAGGAGTCATAGTGTTAAATTTGGGCGACATCAGCCACCATTGTCCGGTGTGAGTGACCTTGTACTAAACAAAGTAGATTATCGGCTACTGCTACGGAAAGCAAACTGAACAAAAATGGCTAAAGAGAAAGAGGGTAGTAAACATTCTTATCAAAGAATTGGTTTAGGAAAAAATCCCGAGAATGTTCTAGGGCATTGAACATTGTCAAACGGGAGTCGGCGGTAGCACCAAAGCGTGGAATGAGATTCGCGAATGCCCGTATTTGGGTGAGGGGGATGATATCCCCCATGCGGTCTGCAGAAGAACGCACCACTCTCCTAAGGACATACATCCGGGTCGAGAGATCGCGACCACTCGGACCTGACTGAGGAACAATGTCAAATCGTTGAGCATAGGTCAAAAATCGGTCGGCCCATGTCCACTGTTGGTTACGTTTCCCCAAGGGACGCATGATTAGCCGTAGTTGTACAACAGAATGTCCTGTTAAGTGTCACATCATTAAAAATACGCAGGTAATGGACCCAGAATCCAGATTCTGCTCACCTTGCATGCCGCTCGCCGGCCACACGCATGAATGATCAGTATTCACTATCACTGTGTCATAACGCCCGTACTGCCAGTCACCTTCCGGAGGCATCGCATGAACTGTTTGTGCGAGTAGAATGGTGTTTGTGTGGAACTCGGTGGTCTGCAATCGAAGTTTGAACCAAACCTGAATATTTTCGAATGGAAGAACGGAGGTGTTTGATGCTCTACGAAGTCCGCTGATTGGACGCATTGCATGAACGCCGTTGGCTCGCTCATGCGAGTAGAAATCGGCCAGAGCAGCTCGTAGATCAGGAAGTTGAAAGAGCTCAGCAGCGGCGGCGACAGATATTGAGCGTATTGAGGGGTCGTAAGCGAGGTTGAGAGCCGCAGTACCATTAGAAAAAGTGCGGTGCGGCAATGGAATAGTTCCCTCCTGTGAAGACTCCAGGGCCAGTGCACGGGCGAAATAATCGACAGGGCGTCTAGGAGGAACTGTTTGAGTCACAGGTGTTTCGGTAATCCCTTTATTGTGATGATAGCTGTCCTCTTCATTCCTTTCACCCTGAGTGTTAATGTGGGGGGGAGCGGTTTTCAGAGACAGTGCAAGGTCAAAGTTCCTGCACTTCTCCAAGCGGTCGAGGTGCCGGCAAATTTGCGGGTCATAGTTATTATTGTTGCTTGCATGCGCAGGGTCTTTGATCTGCTCGATGTGTGCATGCTCGGTGAGGTCAGCTGACCACTGAATAATAGCACCAACCCTTGGAATACTCGGCCCGATACTTTGCATTAGCTCCAATTTGGGGATATGCCAGTTTGCAATGAGCCTGCCTCCCTTTCCCTGACGTATGCCAGCATCGAGAATAGCCTGTTTGTGTGAATGGAACTCGTTTAGGGCGGATGTAATAAGAGCGAGGTCGTCATCGCCGATTTCGTACGCCTGCACATGGTACCGAAAGTCCATCAGTGCTCTGATGGCGGTGACCACATTGCGAGGTGCAGAGCCGGCAATAACTGGAATAATGAAACGTTGCATGTCGCGATAGGTCCGGCCTGTAACCTGTTTCAGCGCTGAAACGCCTTCTTTGAAATGAGCCAAGCCCGTGACAGGATGGAGGACCGAGAACCGGAAGTCGATTTTGGCGGGGCCCAATGCGTTGATGCACCACTTGAGGTCATGATCACCGAACTCTTTGTGAAGGTGATGAAGTACTTCGGCCGTAAGAAACCGACTAGGACATGACAAAGGAAAGTCGCGAAAAAAAGGCTTATCGACACCGTTCAAACGCATCTTCTGCGCTTCTCGGAAGTATGCCTCAATATCTTGGGGATTAACTTTCTTAGCTACAGCTGCGAGTTGGGCAAGCGTAGTAGTCGATGCGGTCTGCGGTTCGTGCTGAAATGGATCCCCGAACTCTGTGTACTTCGCCATCGTGACCGGTGATGTTTTTCCACCGACTCCGGCAAGCATTGCTGCTTCGGGAGTATCGACAATGTAACTGGCTATGGTGGTAAAACAATATCTCTGGTAGCCCCGAGAGTCACTTAACATCGACCTGACAGCAGCGGCACGCTTCAAGGGGTCGAGAACTATGTCGAGACAATGATGAATGAGGCGGGATTCGAGTACACCCTTGATCCGTTTGTTTTTATGAAGAAACTTTGGAACTGGAAGCAGCGCTGCAAGTAAGAAGGTGTGGGAGGAGAGTTTGAGTCGCTATCCATCTTGATGTTGGCAAGGCTGATCAACAAAGGGTGAGCGACTCGATCACCAGTTAGGACCGAAATGTTGGTTTTGTCCGAAGAAAGAATCGTTCCAAGCAAAGTAGCGCCTTGAGGTAGTTGAGACTAGTAGAGGTCAGTACACGAATTTTCGGAAACACAATGTATCCGGGCCTACCTGCATCTCCCAAGCATCGTCCCTTGACAACCATTCCGTATAGACACGGCACAGGCACTCGGCTGTCCTGTACAACCGAAACGGTACGAACTCCATCGCGTCAGCGAACATTGGATTGTTGAGGAGGTATTCGAGAAGTTCCAGCGAATCACGCCAGTAGAGAAAAATGGGCCGTTTGGTCGGATGAGAGGTAGGGATTTCACGGGACATCCAGCGAGGACCACTCGGCAGTAGTTCAGCACGTTTTCGCAGTTCCTTTGCAGTTCGAAATGAGATCGGTAAACTTTTCATCTACACCCCAGGTGAATTCATGTATCTGAAAAGCCAAGACAAAGAAACGAACCAAATTGAGGGACAGAAGAGAATCAATTGCACCCATGCTCAAACCTGAGCGAAGGAGCCAAGAGGCAAGCTCCCAGTCACCTGAAGAACCAAATGGATAGTAAACATTCAAAAGCCGGTGCTTGTTGAATTCGTCTGCTTCGAACTTGTCGAGAAACATTGTCCCACCCTCATATACTTGGGCGGCTCCGGGAAAATAGTGAGTCGAAGAGGACCGGCATTCAGGTGGCTCTTCCAAGGCCGGTGCATCTTCTGCATCCTCAGGTAACTCGTTTTGGCCTAATTCATGGAGACCTTGCACGATCGAGGGCTTGTCAATGCTCATGGAATCGTGGTCTACACTAGGACCCCTGGTCAGGTTTTCATGGAGACGAACAAGGTTATCTGTCCAATTTGCACAACCCGACCGCGGTTGGCTCATATGTCTTGCTACGGATTCGTGATTTGCGAAACCACCCTTGCCGCAGGAAGGACAGCGCATTTTCAAGTGGTTATTTGGACAAGTTTGAAGTGGAAGTGGAAACGTGAGAACTTTCCGCAAACAAATAAACAACAAACCCTTCACATCCCATGCCAGCGCAAATATCGGCACGCAGAAGTTTATCCGCGGATACCTTGTTCAATAGCGTAACTTCAGAGCAATCCAGGACCCGAACTCCCTTCTTTCAATCAAAAAAAAGATTCCTTGATGAGGTCTACGCAACGTACCATGATGGTTCTGCTGTAAGTTATCTTGTCAGTGTTGCTATCGTTGATGGGCTGTAAATCACACAATAGACAGATAATACCGATATAGTAAATCAGGAGGCATGTTTGGTACTGGAGATTGTTCGTGCCCAACGTGAAGTATCCCATGCGCAAAGAGCATTGGCAGATTGTGTGGTTCGAGAGCATGAGAAGATCGTTCAACTGCATCGCTTCAAGGCCCAGCAGTCGCAGAACCACACTGATGTCAAGGATCTCGATATTGGAAACATTAATGCACTATTCCGCACTCATGGCCAACTCCCGCCCGTCCCACCATTATGCCGGCCTACTTCATGCAAGGTTCGAAGGTCACACGAAAACGGTGAGTGGGCATCGCATTCGAATTTTGTCGTTTAGGTACATGGCTTACTACTTGATATTCAATCAGGTATCTTGACTCACCCAGTTGGTGGGCGACTGCTTGCCGTGCAGCTCGACTGACATCCTACTTCATAGTAGCCAATTTTTGTTTTTGTTTTCTATGCCCCTGGTTGTGTATATGGTGTATGAGTTTTCGCCTGCATGCGACGTACATACTACGTAGTACTACAAAGCAGTGTCTTTGTCGCGGTGGCATCAATGCATTAGTTGTTGCGTTGTCGTATGGGAAAATGAAGGAGGATTAGAACAGTGATGACGGGGACGAGTTGAACAGATGTGTGTAGTCACCAGCGCAGGCCGGGCAGTTATCATCTCGCGCCATATCATGATCATCAGGTGGCCTTGGCCCAGCCATGATTAACACATAATGATTGATCGATGATCACTGATTCCATTCCTGAAGCGACTCGGACTAGCGGGGGCGGACTGGGAGACAGGTTTTCAAGCTTCAAGCTTCGATGGCTGCATGTCAACTTCTACGCGTGCCCTGCTGCAGAGTTAAACGGCTGCAGACCACATCGACAATCTACTATCATCACACAATCCCAGGAAATGGAGTCCACAGTTTTTCGCTATCGAACTACTTCCCTCCTACAAGGCAGGCGTTCACCCTAGCGTCCTGAGGTTACGGGCAAGGCAAGGCAAGGCAAGGCAATCATATATCACAACAAGACACTTCAATTTGAACGACTCTACCATGACTAGTACAGCAGGCTTTGAATCGGAAACCGAATGGCGCTTGTAATGTTGCCAAGCAAGTATGATCTAGGGATTGCGCGGGAGCAGAATCCAAAGCCAAGTGATCTTCATGATCGCCGTGAAAAACAAGGTGATTGATATATCTTTGTAATGTACAAGATAGAATCGTACTCAACATGGAACCTGTGAAAAGTAACAGGGAAAGTATGTAAAACAATGCATGGCGTACTTTGGCGAACGTCGCCTCTCTGAGAATCACGTCGCCTGCGGTAAGTGGCTTGGTCTCGGAAGCATGGATGTGCTTCGTCAGTTTCTCCGGGGAAGATGGCCCGTGCATCACTGATGAGAAGGATGACACCTGGCCAGTGACGCCGCCCTCTTCAGGCTCTCCGGACCCAAGACGCGTGAAACAAGTATCAGCGATGAAAGCCAGATCATCATAGATGTGACATCTTAGATATACGTTGGTTTTGAAGTAGGATTCACGGACGGTCAGATGCTCGGTGGTTCGGTCCGAACTTGTCTACAAGATTTTGCAGATATTCCTTGGAAGGGGTTACACCTTGATTGCCAGAGGTATATCAAAAGTGGAAGTTTCAAACTTTAAAGGCCACGCTCACGTAATGTGGTGACCCATACTCAGTACTTATTGGCTAGAATTATTCCAGGCTCCTAACTGTTCGAACCCCGCCACTCTCTCTCCCAATAGCGGATGGACTTTAGGAGCCTGGAATTATCCATGAAAGTCGTTTTCCCTGGTTCCCCTTTAAGGACCATCGGTCCAGAAAAACCTATGCCAGCCATACTTTGTGCGGATCTATGCAATGTGAGATGTTTTGTCTACAATTCATCCTCGGAATAAGTGGAAGGAAGCAGATATCAAGAAAAATAAACAAAAGGTACATTAATGCACAGCATGTCGCAGAGTCCCAATAGTTACAGATACATTGAGCATTCACCAATACATCGTTCCATATGGGAATCATAGCACATCACATCACAGCAAGACAAAAATCATCGATAATCATCCTCGGGATAGCAAACTCAATTGTGGCCCAAACCCAGCCCGCTAGAATTATCAAAGTCCTGCCACATATTCTGTATCGTATTCGCTTCCGACCGTCGACTCTCTTCGGGGCGCAGGCATGTGGCCGTTCATCTGATTACGGTACCCAGTCTCGTCTTCAGGTAGTCCACGACGTTAGGATGAACGTCACGCTGCTTCCGGACGCCAGTGGCAGTGGTACGACCGGATTCAAAGACGCCGGTGATGATTGATCAAGAGTTGCCGGCGATGACTGCGGTAACAGCGAGTCTTCAAATTTCTTAGCCACAAGCCTCGTTTTCCCACCAAGCGTCGAACGGCAAACCCGGTTCAGACTGGTTCGATAATTGTCGTACGATAGGTGAAATCTTGCCCTTTCGGAATTCGTTCAAGCTGATGTGGGCCTTCTTTTGCAGCATAATCATAATGTCCTGAATAAGTGCTTCGTGAGCAAGCAACGCTGAATGCAGGCTTACAAACACAGATTCGGCACAAAATCCCGATGGTGTCTTCGAAAAAAGTTCACAAGCGCAGAGGGTGCCAAACTCATCGACGGACAACGGATGCTGACAACAGAACCCAAGTTGCACGATCTATCAAACGGCTAGTCTCGGTTCCATCCGTTCGGAGATAGCTGAGTACCAGCTGGGTTTCAATTTGCGTTGCAGAATCATGTGTTTCGTGCCATCGCGCTTTAGGGAACATAAGCCCTTGAAGAAGTCCGAATAACTACATTTCGGTGAGCGAGAGCAAAAATAATTTAATTATCTACCTAATTAGGTGTGTTGTGCCTGTGACACTCCGTGACGTGTGATGGACGGGGGACTGGAGAGGTTTCTGCGACGCAAATTAAAACCCAGCTGGTACTCAGCTATCTCCGAACGGATGGAACCGAGACTATCAAACGTGTCAGCATTAATATTTCTCCTATCACGGAACTTATGTAACGGCATCCTTCGCATGGGAGATGGATCCTTGGGGTGATCGATGAATCTCAAGATCGACGACCTCCCTGAAATATTGGATTTTGGGCATGTTTTGGGGATGTTTTGGTGTGGTGACAGTCGAGCCTTTATTACAAATTCAACAAAGGTAGTTGTGGCACTTGCACCTATCTAATACATAACGTTATAAACGTCGAGTAACATCCCCCGGTGTCTGGGATCATTCTGGAAATGCAATGGACGGGAATTGCCGCATGGGTACTTACATTCCCTTATTTGGTGATGTTTGTCATCAGGGTTCAGGGTTTGCACCATCTAATCGGCTGGAGACAGCTAGAAACCTCTCCAGAACGTCTCATCAGTAAAATGCCTTTTTTGGCACAATCCACGATATCTGCCACAAGTGTTACAGCATTCTTACAGCAGCTTACACTAAGTACGTTACAGCATTACATTCCCGACAGCATGGTAACACCACAGAATCACTGCAGGACCGTGCGTTGATCCTACGTTTGGTTGGTACTACATAGTAGCAGCGCTGAAAGATTACGTCTTCCTCACTAAGTACGTTTTTGGTTTTCAGACATACATGTTCGATGTTATCGAGGTTGTGCCTGACCCGTCGTCCAGTACTCAACGATGGTATAAGCTTGTTCACGACGACACCAACCTCTGTGGAAACAATCAGCAGGTCTCTCCCGTTCCGGACCAGGAAGCGTTACGCGCTTCGTTCGCTTCCTCTCTCCTTCCACTCATTACTAGTCTTCCCGGGCGCCGCTTACGATGGTTACTTGTTGGAGTCGTTTATGAAGGTATGTCGAGAATCATGGTGTAGTCGTCCCTCGGGCGCTGATGCAAATTCTCTCTAGATATTTGTCAGGGCTTTTGACCTTGACCGTCGCATTCTTGGACATCGGCACCATCAGTCTGTGAGTATTCAAAAACCTATTGCTAATTGGAGATGCGGTCAAGAGCCTCTGGATTGTTGCCTTCCAGGTCTGTATATGTTCGACTCTATGGGGACCCGTTCAAACTGGTAATTCTGGTCAAGGACATGCAGCGGATTAGTATACGACCAACCATGACTTTCTCTTCACGAACGGCTGTCGATCATTTTGAATGACAGGCGTATCACGTCGTGTGTGCTCACTTAGGACCCGAGCGGTACGCCTGCTCTCCTTTTCGAGTTCAATTTTATTGACTTGGATATTGGCACCATCAATTTGCGAGTATTCAAAGACCTGTTGCTAATTGGAGATGCGGTCAAGAGCCTCTGGAATGTTGCCTTCCAGGTCTGTATACGTTCGACTCTATGGGGACCCGTTCAAACTGGTAATTCTGGTCAAGGACATGCAGCGGACTGATATGCGACCAACTACGACTTTTTCTTCACGAACGGTCACGAATGGCTGTCGGTGCAGTGTCCAACATAACAATAGTATGTAGTGTGCTTGGCATTTGAATAAATATTTTTTGAACGCGAGATGGATTACATAATTGCTGCATTGTTGACTGCTTTGTAAACAAGTAGCCACTATAAATCTCCGTCAACAAACAATTCTTGACCTGATCTATACCGAACGACCACAACGGTTGAAGACGACACGGCACGCTCTTCAAGTCAAGCTTCAAGTCTGTCTTTCCCATCAATTTGGTGATTCAAATCACTTATACTACATTCTTTGTGGGGCCAGAAAAGCAACAGCTCAGATGCACGTCTGGTATCTGCGGTTAATATAGGTAAGTCACTGGCTTTCCCACTTACTGATAAGTTATTATTGCCGTTTCAGTCGCCCTTAGGTCCGCGGCCACCCTGCTGCTCATGCTGACCCATCTTCCCAAGCCCCCCTCCCTCATTTGGTATCACTGCCAGCAGCTCAAAGGTGCCGAGAGAGAGCCATTTGATTTTTACTCCGCATATAACCCCAACGACAGGCACAGGTGACAGGTTGCGTGGCTCCCTACAACCGTCATGTCCATCGTAACTTACGGTGGTTACGAGTTCACGACTGCGATCAGGAGGACAGTCACAATCGAAAATCGCACCAATGTGGTGTCCTCCCCCACGTTCGCGTCAGCGAAACCCCGCACTACACCTCTCAAATCTAAGTCTCTAGCTTTAGAGACCACGCACACTGCCAATTCTCTCGCAGCAGTCACGATAACATCTACCGCTATCAGCGACGATTCAGAACTGGCCATTCTTACTAGTTCGCTTGACGCGATGACTATCGATGGACTCAGTGAGTCGTTTGTTTTCCTTTTTGACATCCCCTGATGGGCCTCTGCCACTGCTGTCTGAACGGTCACACCAGAGGCATGCGAAGGTGCCTTTGAGCTTCTCCTCCAAGTATACAGGGCCTGCAATGAAGGCCAGGAAATTCTTGTGGGTGACGCGGCCTCCGCCATGGCAGTGCCGTGTTTCGGTGGCTGCGGCGCAGAAGATCCCAACTGCTGACACCTTGATTTCATGTTACAGAAGCTTCTCTCGGTTTCAACCGAGCAATTCAGCCTCGTATGGGATACTATCTCTAAATTTTCAAAGCAATTTGGAAAGCCGCGGTAAGTCCATTTCGACCCTCAAATAGTTGGGTTCCAGGGTTCCATCGGAATTTTCTGAAAAATTGATAGCATTTCTTATTTTGGCATGCTCGAATCACTGATCTTCAAGTGGCCGATATCGGAAGTGCATGAAGCGACCATACGGACCTTGGATGAGATGTTGACCAGTGAGGGAACCCGGCTTCCCCTTCCGAAAGGGATCGTTCTTTCCCAAGTACATCACAACTTGCCTCTAACCACGGAGGATGATACGATCATCCCCGACGTAACCTTGGAGTTTGCGGCCAAAAACTGCAAATTGTCTCCCATCTACCCTGTAATCTGCCAGATCGCGTTCTCCCAATCGTTCGAGGACGCCAAAAATGAGATTTGGTCCCTTGCTAATGCGCACTCCTCGCTACGCATGGCCATCATCATCGACATCAAAGAAGACCCTTCCTATAAATCCCCACATTCCAAGAGCAACACGTGGAAAGCCCTGTCTCAGGAGTTGTTCTTGGATTTTGTCTCCTTCATAGGTCGCAGTTCTATCAGTGAGGCTGAAGCTAAGTTCTCCTTGAACCCTCTCGTAGTGGCGGGTCATCCGTGGTGTTCCATCAAAGAGGTGGTATATCATGTCTGGGTCAAGGCTCCAGACTCTGACACATTGGATGTTGACGGAGACGTCAGCGATTACTATGCATTTTGCGTGAGTATCCGCCAACCTATATTCAATGTCGTCTCTGTTGACATAATCCAAGAACACGCCTGGCAACGTTGGCCAGGCTGGCTTTGAAGCAATGCTCTCCAAAGGCCTAGAAGAGGTGAAGAAGTCAGTCATCTCGTTTTGTGAAACGATCATCCGCGACTCCGAGGACCCCCCCGACCTCACGAGTCTACGTTCGCACACGACATATCTTCCCGTGTCATTGGAATCGTTCGATGAAGACATCGTTAAGGGGATTAGAGCGACAAGTTACAATCGATACAAGAGGTGGTACAATACGTTGTACAGAGGCGTGAAGCGCCCTCGTGAAGTGAAGTTGACTGCAGCAGTGGG
>JBBPOT010000115.1:0-19742 GCA_038091595.1 Leccinum subatratum | reverse complement strand
CAAGGGGGACAAGGGGGACAAGGGGGACAAGGGGGACAAGGGGGACAAGGGGGACAAGGGGGCGGGGGATGAGTGGGCGGTGGACGAGGGGGCGGTGGACAAGTAGGGGGGAGAGTCCAAGTAGGGGGTGAGATCCAAGTCGGGAGCAGAGTCCAAGTCCGGGGCGGGGTCAAAGTCCGGAGCAGGCTCTGATTCAGGAGCGGGGTCCGAGTCGGGCGGTAATGCGACAGAGAGAGATGAAATGAATTTCACGTAGTCGTCTCGAATGCCCTGTATCGCCCTCGCGATTTCTGCGGGCTTCTCGACGGGCATCGTGGGCAAAAATTCATCGAAAATAGATAGTACGTCTGAGAAACGTGCTCCGGGGCTCGTCTCGCTTCGTACCCCTGCTGCAAGGACTTTACGCCACCCATCTGCGAGGGGCAGCAAATCTCTGAAATACGGAGAGATTTGATTTTGGAAATCTTTCCAACGGTTGTCCCAAAGAAGCAGGGAAGATTTAGCATCACTCGCGGTAGTGAGGTTTGTCATAGCGTCGTCGCTCCAGCGACCCAAGACCGTTATTTTGGGGTCAACATCCATGCGTTCGCAGCCAAGCGGGCCGTCGTATAGAATCATGACCCAAACGAGAACGTAAAATAAGGATTCGATATCGTCAGAATGTGTGTGCTTGACAGTATTGTTGTCGTCCAGAAAGACGCGTGTGTTGGAAAGAGTCTTGTGGGATGATCGACAACCCTGTGATGTCTCCTCTTGTTCAACCATTTTTCGAATTTGATCGAGGAGGTTTATCGACATGAAGGGAAGTGTCCCCTACAGGCGCGGAATGAGTCAAAAAACCTAACATTTATACTATATTTGCTTACAGTACCACCAACAGTGTACTGCTCACTCTCATTCACTTCTGCTCCAAACTCCCAGTCGAGAAGGAGTCCGCGTGAATGGTCTTCATCCAAGTCTTCAATCGACGTATTGTTGAGGCTGCAGTCTCTGTGTAAGATACCTAGATCCGCAGCCCGGTGCAACGCTGTCAGACCAATCAATTTGAGACCATGCGAACAAATGAAAAACCGGCATACCAGTCAGAATGTCTCGCAAGCACGACACTAGCTCTCTCTTGGATTTGAATGCCGTCAACGGTCTAGCGTACGGAGTAATGACTAGGCGAAGGTGAACTCTCCGCGCCTTCATCTTCTCCCTCCAGTCTACTTCTCTGTACCTTTCAGTACGGTCCTCGACTGAGTCCGATATGACGACCCAATGGCTATTCAAATCCGGGACACCCGGTATGTCGCGGAGCCGTTCCATTACGTTGACCTCGTTAAGGAGTTCCCGGTGTGGCGAGAGACGTACCCAGTGGTCTTTGATGACGCAAAGGACGTTGTCTCTTCGGGTGAGGTAGCAGACCGTGCCCCTTCCTAGGAAACCCGGACTCGAGAAAAGCATGTCGACGATTTGGTACAAATCGTCACCGACGCGAATCGTCCCTATCGCAGGAGATACCTTCTTTGCGGCACAGAGGGGGGACGAGAGAGATTCCGTGGAAGGGGAAGTGGTAAATGATTCAGTTTCTGAATTGTGAGACAGGAATGAGAGCAAGCCACGGATTCGAGTAGGTACGGGTTTGATTGTCATACTGACATCAAAACCAATGCAGCCACGACAACCAAACGTCACAGCACAAAGGATGTAAATGAGACGATCAGGATGGGCGTGGATGTCGAAAGGAGGGGAGACGGAGCCACCGGATCGATCGTAGAAATGGAGTCGGAACTCAGTGCCGCAGATCGACAACCCTAAGACGAATCGTCTCCAGGGTTGCTCGAGGAATGTGAGATACGCTTTTGTGTCCATCGTCTTCCCGAGACGCCTTGCGGGCTGGAATAATTCTGTTGTGTATTCACCCAGCACCCTGGGACTGCCCCAGTTAATCTCGTCGACAGCCAAAGCAGAGTTGTCGACCAGAACGAAATCCGGCTTTCGGTTGTAGCCCGAAGACCCCTTCATTCCCTGGTGACTCCAATCGGCCCTCCAGTGGCGCGTGGTGTTGTTCTGGAAAAGACCAGGCGCCTGGTTTCTAATAGCGAGGGCGATAGAGTTGAAGAAGTGAGCAACCATTTGCTCGGAGGACGGCGGACGGCGGGAGCCAGACGACTGTGCAGAGGACCTTGATGGTTGGAATGACCACCTCCATCTCTTTGCAATGGGGTCATACAAGGACCAATTTGCCGGAGAAGGGCGGGTGAGTGGAAAGGAAGAGACGACAGATGGTGGGACCATGTCGAATGGAATGGCGAGCGACTCGAGCGAGCCGCTTGGCAAAATCGACGGAATATCGTGAGGGAAAGATGCGAATATCACATCGATGGTATGTCCTAGGGCGTGAGCACCAGTGGATGACTCATACACAACACTTCCCTCGAGCTCCCGAGTAGTCAGACTGTCCATAGACTGAACTATTTGCCCCTTTCTCGGAACGGGAAGCGAACCAAAGGACTTGTAGCACCCGCAGTCAGGAACTGTCAAGTATTTGATGTCTTTGTGTCTAGTCCGTGGCGCCATTGTGTTTGGAGAGGGATACTGTGTTCGACGTTCGACTGCGAGGCTGGTTGCGACGTGGCCCAACTGCGGTGGTGCCACCATCAAAAAATTTCCATACTTGGTTCTCTAGTATACTTATTATAACAACACTGTAAAGAAACAAGTTAACCGACACTAAGAGAAATATAAGTATCTTTATCGAAGTACTTGTTAAGGTAGAATTCGGTTGAATGATCTAAGGAATTATAAGTTGTCAAACGGGGGTCTGCGGAAGCTCCATATCGCGGTACGAGGTGGGCATACGCCCTTATCTGAGCAACGGGAATTATATCACCCTGGCGCATACCATTGGCTCTTTTAGCGCGCTTGAGGATTTGGAGTTGCGATGCACCGTCTTCGCCGCACATGTCAAAGCGTTGCACGTAAACCAAGAATTTGTCTTCCCATGGCCACTCTATGCCTGGTTTCGCCACCGGGCGCATGATGCAGCGCAGCTGACCTACTATATGGCCTGTGAGGACGAAACGAGTCATGCTCTACGGAAGAAGCGAATCAAAGTCCGTCTTACCTCGCAGGCCGCTGAGGGGCCAATCTGCGCCTGCATCACTGTTGACAATGGCAGTGTCATAGCGGCCCAAAGTCCACTCATTGTTCGGAGGGGACGCAAAAAGTGTTTGTGAAGGGGAGATCTCGCGTGCATCATGTAATGGGATATTCTGTACTCGTACCTTGAACCAAACTTGCAAGTCACTGAAGGGGAGTACAGATGTGGATGATGCACGGCGCGGGCCTCCCACAGGGTGAACGAATGGACCATGTTGTGCCTGCTCGCGGGTCAGATAGTCGGAGAGAGCAGCTCGTAAGTCCGGTATTGCAAATTTTGCTGCTGCCTCATCAACGCTGATTCGTCGTATGGAGGGATCGTAGGAGAGATGTAAGGCCGTGGTACCAACACAAAATGTTCGAAGAGGAAGAGGGACGGTCCCGGGCTCTTTTGTGCGAAGGCGTGCAGATATATCGAAGTAGTTAGTTGGAGGACGCGCGGGGCCCAAAACTGCAGTGGGAGCCGGATCAGCTACGTTGGAATTGCCAGCATCATGGCCGTTCGTATGGTCCTCGCCGTCACTTTCATGGCTACCTTCCAAACTTCCGGGAAAATCGGAAAGTTCCCGCTCACGAATTGACGTTGCGAGTTCGAATGTTCGACATTTTTCTGCTCGATCTAGATAACGACAGATCTGGGGGTCGTAGTTATTGTTGTTACTCGCACTTGCGGGGGTCTTGATCTCCGAGACGTGAGCGTGTTCCGTAATATCCGCAGTCCACTGGATAGGGACCCCAAGTCGTTGTATGCTTGGCACGATGCTTTGCATCAGTTCGAGTTTCGGTATATACCAGTTGTCGATTGGTTTGTTTTTCATCCCGCGGCGCGCTCCACAGTCAAGGATGGACTGTTTATTTTCGTGAAACGTATCCAAGGCAACCGAGATAAGTTGAAGGTCGTCGGAGTCGATCTGATAAGCTTGGACACGGTAGCGGAAGTCCATTAGCGCGCGAATCGCCACAACAAAGTTTGAAGGGGCAGCACCAGCGATTATTGAGACGAGGTATCGTTGAACGTCACGGTGCACTCGTCCAGTAACTTGTTTCAACTTGGAGATCCCGGTCTTGAAGTGACGATACCCAGCAGTGGGTTGCAGAACCGATAATCGAAAGTCGAGTTCGGAGTCTCCAACAATATTCAGACACCACTTGACGTCGTGGTCCCAACATTCCTTATGCAGTTGGTGCAGCATCTCGGGCGTGATAAATGAGCTGGGGCATGAGAGGGGGAAGTCTCTGAAAAATGGTTCACTGACACCATTTAGGCGGAACCGCTGTGCCTCGCGAAAGAACGCTTGAACGTCTGATGGATCGGCTTTGGATTGTGCAACGGCAAGTTGCGCGATCGTCGTTGAGGCGGTTCGGGGTTCGTGACGAAAGCTATCGCCAAACTGTTTGTACATGGCCATGGTAACGGGGGATGTTTTCCCTCCAACGCAGGCGACCATAGCGGCTTCGGGTGTGTCCGCAATGTAACTTGCGAGCGGTGTGAAGCTGTATCGAATCTGACCGACGGGATCTGGTAGCATGACACCGTATTGAGCAGCCTTCTTGAGAGGTTCAAGAACGATGTCTAAACATTGATGAATTAACCTATCTTCTAAGACACCGCGCATACGTTTGTTCTTATGTAAGAACTTTGGAACGGGCAAAAGGGCGGTGAGCATAAACGAGTTTGACGATAACTTGAGGCGCGTTGACATCTTGATGTTGGCGAGACTGATGAGTAGGGGGTGTGCGACTCTGCCGCCACAAAGCGTAGTGATATTCGTCTTGTCGGAAGAAAGAATGACACCTAGGAGTGTCGCTCCCGTCGGAAGCTGCGACTGCGAATAGATCAGTCGGAGACGCCGAGTAATGAGAGAAACGACATACCTGCATATTCCAGGCATCATCGCCTGTCATCCATTCTGTATAGATGCGGCAATTTTTATCGGGAGTCTTGTATACGCGTCTAGGGATCCAGTCGAGCTGATCTTTGAATAGAGGATTGTTGAGGAGCCAAGCAATACACTCCAACGGATCACGCCAATAAAGATAAGTGCGCTGTCTAGTGGGATGCGAAGTCTTTATCTCCATTACTTGCCAACGTGGCCCACCCGGAAGAAGTTCGGCTCTATGACGCAACTCCTTCGCTGTTGAGAACGATAGACAGAGCATTCGTATCTATGCAGAGAACTCAGTAATCTTTTCTTTGCAACAAACACCGGTCATACCTTTGGCAATGCTAGAAAGGAATCAATGGCTCGCATGCTCAATCCAGAACGGAGTAACCACAAAGACAGCTCCCATTCTTCGCGTGACGCAAAAGGGTAGTACAGGTTCGCGGCACGAAAGTTGGCATATTCGTCTCCGTCGAACTTGTCCATGAAAGTAGGACCGGGATAGTACTGTCGCGCTGCATCCGGAAAATAGTCGCAAGTGTTCTCGGCGTCTGGTAGAAAAGGAGGGATAATGACGGGAATGGGTGGGATGGCGTCGAGCTGCATGGGATCACCAACGTCTAGATTCATCTGGTCTTCGGTGTGGTGGAAAAAATTAGCTGGTTCGGGCGGTGCATCACCAACGCTGGAGGAAGTCGGAAGATCTAAATTATCTCTCAGAGAGACGAGATTATCCACCCATGTATTGCAGCCAGAAGCGGGTTGACTCATATGGTTTGCAACAGCAGCCGGGTCTTTGAAACCCTTTCCACAACTGGGACATCGGGGCATCGGAACGAGGGATGTGATCACGTGCACTATGGGAAGTAAAGTCCAAGTCGCTGTTAAAACTTGGGTAGCGCCGCGCTGTCGCCGGCAGAAACCTTGTTTGTCTGGTTGAGCGTGAACTCGAAAAGTCAATACAGTGGAGCGTGAAGTACATATATATTCACGTAGCATAGTTAACATACAGTTGCACATAGAGGAAAACATGTTGGCGACATAGTTGTAACTTAAGCATACTACATAAAAGAGCAAAACAGTTGTCTCTTCGTGTAAGTATTTACATACCTACACGCGCGGGCGCCGGCGAAAACGCTGTACGATCTCGCTTGGCAGTTGGCACCAGGTTGTCTTGTCACCGAAACTCGATAACGGGAAACGGCGATCGAATGTTGAAAGAATTCCTCGGGAAGTGACAGGACAGATTGCCCCCGGCTCCGCGGATTAAGTAGTAAGTAGAAGTCGTCCATCCGCCGAAACTGTCACAGACGGCCTTCTCGATCTTTTTGCTGCTGCGTAGGTTGTTCCTATTGTACGCCGGAAAAGCGACGGTCTCACTGATCGGCGGTTGATGAGTAATGACAATAAGTGTGCAGAATAACAACGTGCATTGCAGTCTAACACCGCGGTCCAAAGAAGAAGAAAAGGGCAAACTGCACCCAAGAACACACGACTACCATTCGTATTCACTGAAAAAGATAATCGGCAAAATAATTCGTCTGGAATCATCAAAACCGATCTTACCCCGTACATTCAGCGAAAAGGTAATCTTTGCCGTTAATATGGATCATGCCGTCTTTCAAGATGCACTTCCATTTGTTCTTCACTCGCCCAACCTGTGAAAAGTCAGAGGACTAGACGTAAATATAATTCGGCATGCCAACAGGCCTTGTCGTAAGTGCAGAACACGATGTCCGTGTCTCATTGGGTGCCATCTTCGCCCTTCCTGTCCGAGTCATCCAGATCACTGTTTATTGCTTCATCCCCTGTTTGAGACGTGCTGGATATTTGAGAGGGTTGAGGCGACGACGGGTCGGAAGGGCCTAGTGCATATGATTGACTCGGAGGTGGAAAGGTGACTCTGAATCAGACATTGACGGTCCGTCGACTTGAGGTATCTGCTGACCCCCTGGACGTGCTGACTGTGCTGGCTGAGATCCCGTTGATGGCTGCGTAGTCTCGTTAGACTGTGCGGGTTGCTGCGTTGCCGATGCCGATGCTGTTGCTGTTGTTATCGAGGAGGCAGTGGCGGGCTGCGAGGCCGCGGCGGCTGATGCAGGAGGGACATATGACCACGGGAGGGTCGCGGGACGCGTGATACGCGTTGGGTGAGGCGGAAAGGATTGTCCCCCGGATACGTGGGCGGTTTCATTCCATTTAGTTGAGGTCCAGGTAGAGGGGGCAGCGCGTAAGGCGCCATTCCAGGAGCACCCAGCATATACCGGCCATCCACCGGCTCAGTCTTCACCTGCGTCGTATGTTGTTGCGGTGAGGGCGCATAAAGATGCTTAGACTTGACGGCCATCAGCTCTGCGATCTCGCTGCTCTTGTGTTTTCGTTCGTTCACATGTGACCATAAGACCTGCATTGGAAAAACGTGCCAAGTGATAGTGGGGAGGGAGAAGAAGCGTGAACAAAGATAAATGAAAGAACAAGAACAAGGAGACGCACATCTGAAGCCGCCGGCGCTCGTCCCGGAGCTTCCCGACCTCCGCAAGGAGGATCCGGACCTCACTCGCAAGCGCTTTGCTGAAATCGTTCAAATACCTAAATACAGACATGACCGACAGATCAGAATAGGACGACGATGGGATAGGATATACGTCAGCGAGCTGTCAACTGCGAGACAGAAGACAGAAAGACAAGATGAGATGAAAGACGAAGAGACTAAAGATAATTTTATAGCGGCGGCAGCTCACTTTGGCGGGGCACCGTTGTACGGGTTAGGACTCTTGGTGGAAGACATGGCTGGCTTGGATGGAGATGCGAGATTGTAAAAGATGTTCGAGGTCTTTCTTGCTTGATCAAGTAGAAAATGTCGTGGACAAAAAAGAGCGGGCGAGTAGCTTGCACGTGGCCTGTCAGACGCCTTGGACTTTCCGTCGTTGTGACGAGCTGGGGGCCTGCGCCGGCGGAGGTTGTCAAAGGACTAGTCAACGTTGACTCCACGTGGTCGCTATCGACGTTAGTATGTGATATCGAAAATCACGCCGTGTCGGCGCGTTGTTGCCGCGGCCCGCGTCCGAGTCATGCTTTACACTGGCAACCGAGTCTAACGTAAGTATGTGAAAAATTGCAGATAGCTGATATCGTACCACAGTACTGGGGTGGGAGAAAAAAAATCAACGAGAAAGAATCTTGGCACGAGAGATATTCAAACGCAAAGCCTTACATCAGCACGCTAAGCGCAACAGTTGAACCGTTGCACCACAAGTCCACACTTTCAATAGTGTAACTAAGCATATATAAGTAGATATTAATTTAGACTTGAGAAAATTTTCGAAGTTCAGCACTCAGTACTTTTCCCTCAACTGCCCTGTATACTGCCTTTTTAAAGGAGAGAGGCTATGCCATCCAGATTGCCACCGAGTGACAACGAACAGCTCGTAGGGGTCCTCTGGAAAATCCTCAAAGGGGACGGAAACGACGCGAGTCCTCTATTCCCCTGTTACTCACACCACCCACCGTTCGTGCAGATTGGTCCCTATTCGCCCAGCACTCTGACCAGATCTCGGACCGCTTCTTCCTGAACTTAGAGCGTCCAATCTGTTTTTGGACGAGGAGAACTTTGCCGAACAGTGAACGCGCCAGAGCCGTGGGTACAAGTCTCGACCGTTTCGGAAGCGAACTCTCTCATAATTGATCTTGAAGGGATAATATTGCCGCCGTTCTTCCCCACCAAAGAGGCGAAGCCCCTGCACAGGCTCCCTCTCCGGCACAAAACATCGAGGTATCGGTGACCCCTGAAGAAGACGAAAGGAAGGAGCGAATTGCTCATGCTATGAAACTGCTCCTAGCAGCTCGTGACCGAGTACTCACACTTACGGAACAACGGGTACATGCCCCCCTTTTCCCCGAGCGCATCTCTTATCCCATCATAGATCCTGACCAGAGTGATACCCAACCTAACGTCGCCTCCTATGATAACGTCGATGGACCTGCCGTCCATCGTCGCTAATAACCTAATCTAGCCTATCAACTCCTTCTGGCTCTCCTGACCACCACCGCCTCCCTTGACCCGCCCCAGTCGTCGTCACAAGGACAAGGACTTTTTCCGTATCCGTATCCGTATCTAGACGTGCTGACGAGGCTTCCGCCTTCGTTGCCTTCGTTTGATCTCCTCGTACGCTTACTCCAGGACACGTCCATCGTCGTCGACCCTGCTACGGGGGGTAAGACGACCATTGCTGATATCGTCCGCGTCGAGGTCCTCGGGCGGTTCATCCACGAGAGCATAAAGTGGATCGATAACGCCGAGAGAGAGGAACGCGAGGGCCTCGTCAGTGACGATCGCTTTGCTAAAGGCGTACAAAACGTGGGTCCATCCTTTTGGCTTATAGGTCCGCGTGCTTACCTCATGGAATGTATCTTTAGCTCTGTCGGTTTTATGCTTCGCTGTTACGTCTCTCGATCGTGGACATGAATTCAGATGGGCTGACACTGCCGAGATGCGGCACATTTCACGTTGCGGCAGTCGCGGTTCGAGGAGGCGAACTCGATCTACCGCGTATTAGTTTCCGCACGGTTTTGACAGGTCTACTCGTCAGCGATCTTTCTTCCTGGGCTTTTTTGTGGGCGTCCTTTTTTGGCTTGTATGAAGCAACTTGACTCATGATCGATCAATGTATTCTTCCCCACTCCTTTTTATTTTATTATCAAGTCATTTATACAATCCATGCCTCACTCACCCTATGTGCGTAGTCGCCCAAAGAGGTGAAGTGAAGATGAGCCGGGCCGCAGGAAGGATGCAACGCGACCGTGTTAGGTAATCTACCCACGCCACTGGGACCGTGGTTGAACGTGAGTTTCCTCCCAAGTTCAGGCCTCAGGAACTAGTCTGCGGCTTTCATTGGCCTCGACGATTCGGCACTATAGTACGAAACCAAACGCAAGTAATCACGCATTGTTACACGTCATTCGTAGATTTCTACCAGCTCGTAAACGATGGTCAAGGTGCAGGCGCGTATTCGAGTTGGATCTTTGGTCTCTTTCTAGGCTAATAACGATTTAGCTACTTCCAGGAATCCTTTCGGTCGACAAAGGGTTTCTGTGAACCGTCCGAAGATCCCGATCGAAACAGGGGGAATGTCGACAGCCTCCGTGAACATCGTCGTCGTTCTCGCGCGACTCCAAGTTCCCGTCAAGATCCACGAAGGGTAGGCTTCCGTCTTTGATTTCCTCGTACCAACGATTGTCCACAGTCCACGAGAATCTTATCCTTAGGTTCCTACAACAGCACAGAGAAGGGAGCTAGTTATGAGTCCGATCTAATGCGATCCCGTACGTTTGTTTGTTTTTAAACCACGGACGGATAATCACGCATTCTATACTCACAAACGATCAGCCTTCTTCACAACACGACTTCAAAACAGAAGCTGAGCTCCGCCCCCAATACGAGGCGCTCTGCCGCGTCCTCGATCTCGACCCTGCGTCGCCCACGACCTTCGCCATCCTTCGCCATCCTTCGCCATCCTTCCCTCGTTCCCGCTACCAAGCTTCTGCGCCCCTATCGAGACGGACAAGGTCGGCGATCTTTTAGTGCTCGGAGAAGCTGTATGGACCGCGAGTGCGCCAGCATGGAGAAGTTTGGATGCCGCTGCGAAGCCGTTGGTAGTGATTCGTTCCGTCGGCCACAGTCCCACAGAGGGCCATCGTTGATTTCGTTTGTTCCCACTCGGAGCTGCATTCGAGCAGTCAGCTAGCTAATTGATGACATCAACATGGCTGGGAGCTTTGAAGGACTCCACCACTTGGTAAATGTAACTAGGGAAAACTTCTCATGCGTCAGTTATTATGATCATAGAGATTTGTGGCATAGGGCAATGTTATGAACTCACGAGTAAATGAGAGACAAAAGACCATCAAGATCGGTAGGCCAACGTCAGGAATAGTCTGGTACGGTCTGTCCCGTGTTCATCAAAAAATGGTTCATTGCGCGATGCCATTGATCTGAGAAATATTACATGAGAAAAGATCGACTTGTCCATTCTGGCAGCTTTTTCCCTTTACATAAAACTGTCTTCCGCCATACAAACACGTTAACCGGTCACGAAGAATTTCCTCAAATGGCAGAGGTGATGCATCCGACGATGTCAAGTGTTGGATATCGGATGTAGGAGCAAGGATGAAAAGTCGGCCCTACGATAGGTAACGGCAGAAACGAGGCTGAGCCCAAAGGCGACGAAGGGGGTAGGCAACGCATACTGTAGTCAGCAGAATCAAAAGTATGCCCTCTTCCTCGTCTATGGTTTCCACTAAATATAGACGGCGCGGCCCTGCTTGAGCGAACTCCTATGATACTTGTCGTTAGGCGATTTAGAGGTTCCCGGGAACCAGTTTGGCGGGTCGTGTATTGCGAGCGTTTCAAGTTGTTACGGTTTGATCGTCGAGAGGAAATAAGAGCCATGAAACACTTGCTGATAGGGGACTCGGGTGTTTAGTGAATCAAAACCGATGCGAAACTATCTCCCGTGTGTTCGCTGCGCAAGTTCTTGGCACGATAACGACTCGGACCTAGTCTTGTCCGGCTGACTGTCCCAGCTCATTGGATCACGCTCGTCCCGCGCCGCGTAGTACACTGTCCGTGACCACCTTGGTGTCGACAGAAACACCAATGTCAACGCAGGTCTGTTTCCCGATGCTGCTTCGTTCCGTTATTGGCAGCGCGTTGGTCGGAAGTAAAGCAATATTCCCACGAATACTAGGATATACGCTTCAATCATCTTGTCATCGATGTCCAGTCTCCTGAAAGAGGCAGAATCGGTCGCTGCTACCAACCCAACGCGGGCTGAGAAGATATACTCGCTCCAGAAAGTAAACACAAATATCATCTTACGTTGTAACTACTAACAAGGGATCATACATATCCTTTAAAGCGTCGACGTCCGACGTACCCACGGACCGAGATCAGTCGCTCCGGGACCAGAAGGGCGCCATGATTAAGCTCGCTGAGCTCTACCGCGATCAAAAGTGTGCGTATTTCCCTCTCCGTCGGTCAACACGAGCCTGAGTGTGTGCAGAAGCGCCGAGGGTCTGGCAGAGGTCATCACACTCTCGAGATCATTCATGTCATCGACCGCCAAGGCTAAAACGGCCGAGCTCATTGAGTCGCACCAACACGGCACCCATTTGAGTTCCTAACGAAAGGCTTCTAGTTCGAACATTGCTCAATTACTTCAACGACATCCCCAACAGCCGTCAAGTTCAAATCGTTAGGCGTCCTCATGACAATTCAAGGCTGCTTTAACGCGGACCGATACACTCTTAACGGAGTTAAATAAACTTGACGACAAGACGACCCTCACCGAAGTCCACCTTCTCGAAAGTCGAGTTTATTGAGGGATAGCAAATTTCACCAAATCAAAGGTATACTGATCCTCCCTTTATCTCGATTATATTCGCTAAAGTCATCAATCTATAAGGCTGCGCTCACTTCTGCCAGAACGGTTTCAAACCCGATATATTGCCCACCTCACCTCCAAGCTGGGCCCTCGACCTCCAGTCTGGCGTTCTACATGCAGAGGACAAGGATTACGCACTGCGTATTCATACGTTTGAGAAATATGACTGCTCAGGACGATCCGTTTGCTTTTGTGCAAGTCATGTTCAACTTGGTCAGTCTATTCGTCACCCCCAGAGTCTTTACCACCGAGAAATCTAGCCCGAGGACGTTACGTCACTTCTACCTGTCAAGCTCACGACCCAGTATGCTCAGCTGCGAGAGATCAAGTGCATGTGGGCCATCGCGATTGCTCACTAAGACCGTAACCTAGCGGAGTTTGAGAAGGTTTTGCGTGATTATATAGACGGTCAGTTTGTTGCTTCCTCTGGCTATACACGATCGAATCCCCTCTCCAGAGCTTTCCTCTAACTAGACAATCCGTTCGCACCTCGATGCACTGTATGATACTCTGTTGTCGAGATCGACTACCTAGCGAAGCAGGTTGGCCAAAGCCGGCAGGATGTCGAAGCGAGGTAAGTCATAGATTTGGGCCGGTGCCCTCTTGGTTGACGCTTCCGATAGATTGCCCCAAATGATCCTGGACAAGGCCCTTCACGGGGTACTCGATCACGGAAGTGGGTGCCTTCTCGTATACGATGAACCCGAAGTTGACGTATATTTCTCCATAAGTATATACGGCTGGCTGTGTAGTCATGCGTGCTTTCTTCCGCTCTAGAACACGTACGATGCTGCTATCGACCTACCGCTTCGGAATCGCGCCCCAAAACGCCGGTGGTTGACGTTCGGGCGAGGAGCCTGCCTGTTGTCATCGAGCCATGTTCAAAGGCTCCCTCAGAATTTTCCATGAAGACGTTCGCAGACGAGCCACGCTCCAAGACACTGGGTGATACTACGCGCGCAAAGACTCTCGTTGAATCCAGCCCCTCACGCTTGAGTTTCTCTGGGGCAGCACCCTGGCAGACGCCGCGCCACCAACCATCTCCTCAGTTACCCTCAGGGTTGGTTGTTCCCCTAAAATCTCCCAGGGCTTCATCACCTGCATGTGGTACGCATGCACCACAGCCTCAGCGTGGCATGTCTGCGGCGTTCCTGCACCTGCCCAACTCCCCATCAAAGGATCCTACGCCGAGCATTAGCAGGTTGCAAGGTCGCAGATTCGTTCAGAGCGTCGTCCAAGCGAGTGACAGGCTCCGTCGTGATACTCACGGAAGCCCATCCGCCGCCTCGAAGCATGTATTCCCTTCTTCGTCGCCTGTACCAAGCCAGTGTCAGGTAGTTGGTGAGGTACGGGAGAAAGGTGCCAGACGCGCTTCGGTTCTTGATCGGTGGAATCCCTTGATGAACGCCAATGGTAGCGGTACGCCGTCACCTCCACTTCCGGCCGCCAAAACCGCTACGCCGACACGGGCCTCATCTGCACATGTGAGCATCAGATTAGGACAGGGACCGGACGTCTCGGTTGTCAAGACGCATGATACGGGACGGTCTGTTCGCAGCGCAGTTTCTACCCCTGCTATACCCAAGACGCCGCAGAAAAGAACGGATGTATTACCTGGCCAAGATACGAAAGAGCAGCTTGGATCCTCGACCACGTTGATATCCTACATCAAGCCTATCAAGACTGGCGACGACCCTGTTATATCCAACGTAGACGAATTGGGCGTCAAAGCATCAGAAGGGGGAGTCCAGGGTGGAGGGGCGGTGACGGGGGCTGGTGGAGGCGGTGTAAATCAAGGGGCTGGAACTGGAGCCAATGGGCTCGCGGGCAAAGCGAAGACGCCATGGGTGTCCGCATCACCACTGCCCTCGTCGCCCGGCAAACCACTAAGTCATGTGCGTCCTCTTTGGTGACACTGAGCTGAATCGATGGTTGATGGATGCCCCTCCTCTTGGTCTATCCAGTGGGGGTCCCTTGGTGTCAGGCACCGAAGTGGTCCATCCACCTAATCTGGGTGCGCGCGCCTCTTCAGGTCCCGCTCCGAGTCCGCCAGATACGTCAAACGCACACGTATCTGCCTCATTTGGCTCGATCTCTTCGTCCTTGCAGTCTAGAGAAGAGCCACCAGCGAAGACGAGCCCACCCAGCAGTACGGGAAGGATCATTGACCGTTGGACGGAACCTACGCTGATTGCGGTCAAACCCACGTCTTCGGCTGCGAATAGACCTAATCTGGGCACAAAGGCGGCTGTGACTGCTGGCATGTTCGGGCGTCGGGCCCTCCCCGGTCTCGCTCACCCTGCGGCGGTCGCGGCGGCGGGAAAGGGAAAGGGAAATGACGAGAAGCCAGCTTCGAGAGACATGGAAGAGCGTCCGGCCGTGCCGCCTTCGCCTTCACGCCACGCGGATTCCGAGCACGGGAAATAGGGCTTCGGCGATGGAAGTTGCGCAGGCGCTGAACGAGGCAGCGCAGCAACAGGAGAATGAGAACGAGAACGAAAGAGAGTGGGAGAACGACAAGGTGGGAAACGAAGCAACCGCTCTCCCCCTGGGCGACTATCGAACGCTAACCCAGCTTTTAGTTAAGTCCAGTTCTGACCGTGTTCGCAGAGACTGTGCAACGAGAATCGGTGTACATCATTGATTGCTCCTGGGAGTTTTTCGTTTTGGTTGGTAAAGACGCTCGAGCGAAACGATCCGACAATACGCTCCCCATTCATACAGCGATGGTGCGGTCATTGTCGACACGCTGATCTGCTCACTGTACTGACTTGACTATGTTGCTGGATCAGGCGATGGCATCTCTCGTCACCGCTTCCAAGCCGTTTTCGCCCACAGTCCACGCGTTGATACTTCCCACACAGTTGCCCCTAGATATGCGACATGCGTTGGTGAGTGATGCGACGGCGATAGTCTGCGCTGTCCGACTGAAGCTCTCTTGGTTGGGATGTCCAGAATGGCGGGTTCGTCCCAGACCACATGAACATTCTCTCCAGCATGTCAGTAAACTCGCTATGCAAAGGTATGTCCCACGCATGCATAAACTTGTAATGCTAGACGGTGAAGATCGCATAACAGTCGTTGTGATAGTTGTAAAAGGGCCGGGCACCCGTCGACTTCCCGGGAGTGTTACTGAGAATTTACGGTTGTCGTCACGGCGGTGAGTGTCTCCCATTAATTACTGTGCCCAAATCGTGAGGTACCGAATCGGCGGAGACTCCGTTGCGCTTCTGTGACTCATTTGTCTAACATCTAACATCTAACATGAGCGGTCCAGCACCAAACATCGCACAAGGTCATGAGACATGAGCAAGACGTGATTTGCGTGGCATACGGAGTTTCTGAACGGTAGGATGACTACGAATCCACGGATACTGAGGTCCCTCGCACGCCAACCAGGCAAGTGGCGAAAGCTGATATCATCGCTGCTCGAACCGTACTTACGATACATCATGGAGACACACGGGGATCCTATCGCTCCCCCGGGCGCTGCTATCTCCATCTATACTGCAAACTGTACCACTCAGTGTCTGAACGCATGCATTAATTGGGTTTGTATTTCGACTGTAAGGCACTTCCCGTCAACCAGCATTATGCCCACTAACGAATACCGTACCATCACCGTGCACACATGCCCCTGTCATCCCCTTGCTGCAGTTCTAATCCGACGAGGCTCTTCCCTTCGACACCATCGCAGCCGCGCATCACCACTTTCGTTCAGCTACTCATGTTCTTTCGAGCTCTTCTTGAAGAATCACGCGACTGTCACTGCGTTAGCATCAGCGCATCACACTCAATGTCTCCGTCGAAGGTTCCGCGTTACAGCACGGCAAGTAAGTCAGCTTTCAAACCACACATATACTCATTAATCGAACCACGTCATGGGCCATGCAGTGCAAGATCCCTTCTGTCACAGCCTTAGGCAAGCAGTAAAATGGTTTGAAGTGCTGCAATTGGCGATATCGCGTCGACGCAGCACTAGTCGAGACTTGTGTCGAGCTCCCCAATGCCGACCAATTGGACGTAGAACGGCACCCTCAGGATAATAGCTCCTCGACATCCGAAGCAAGCCCTTCACCCCCCGTCGATCCGAAACACAGGAAGCCTCGCAGAGAACAAAGCCTTGCCTGGTCACGAAGGCGAACAGGCCAGTGGTGAAGAAGGAGGACCCTGACGACGTGTCCAACCTTTGCAAGAAGGCTGTAATCATTCAACAGGCTGCGAAGGGCAACGTGCAGTCCGCACCCTCAGCAACTCCGTTGGTAGCGGATGGGTGTCTGGCTGCCTTGATGTAACGTGGTAAGGGTGCTGCCTCGGTTGATGGCGAGGTAGCCGCCCCGGAAAGGAACGTGTAGTTTCTCCTCAGCGAGAGCCCTTTGTCGATTGTCGAACGCAGCCCCCACGGTCCATTACATTCCTCCGTACCTGGTGGTGAACCCAAACGTCCTGCGATACTACCCTCGCTCGATTTCGCAGCCCCTCGTAAACAAGTACCGAGCGACGGACAGGTGCACGCACCGGTGCGGGTGTTCGCGAGGAGGGTGCAGACGAGCGAGTACGTTCGGTTCTGATGATATGTCACACAGGGCACGGATCGCAGTTTCTGGGCACTCTATGTTCCGAATTTAAGCGATTCACAGAAAAATGTGGCAGTCGCCTTGTTGTGATGCAGAGATTGGGATTCTCGAACGCGAGGGAAGAGCTTCGAGGCCTCTCAACCAGGCGCTTACCCTCGGGCAAGCCCAGACAATCACGCGGCGAGGAGATAAGAGGTGGGGTCCGTGTTCATCCTTGATCATCGTTGGTAAACCCCGTCAAATCATCGTAAGTACATATGCATCTCGGTCAGCTGGTATTTGACTCAGCTCGCGAACCGTCAGGCACTGGGACAAACTGGACGCAACCACCCACCTGTCAAGTGACAAGAACGAGATTGGCCTAATCGTTGACGCAGCCCGTTGACATCATCAACTTGAAGGTCTTCCTCGACGACGACACAAAAGAAGGTTCATACAAAGCCAGGTAGCGCATGTTTGTTTCAAGCCAACTTGGATACGATTTGACTTGTTCAATCCCAGCTTTTCACTTTTTGTCATTGTCGATCACTCTATGCCTTTGCTTCACCTCAGTTCACGAGTCTTGTGATTTGCTCGTTCGATTGTACAGTTTCCACATACTTATAAATATACTGTATTATTCTACGTTCCGTAATGTGCCACACTGGCGGGTATCTTCTGTCAGATAGATGCGGCTTGCGATTATCCTCGGGGAATAACCGGGAATTAAATATTTGAACCCAGCAGCGTCGCTGTGCGATTTTGCAACTGACCGAGAATCAATATGACCGACGAAAGTATTTGCTCGTTTAGCCCTCCATCCTCTCAGATCTCAGGCCCAGGCCTCGGCCCATGCTACCGCTTTCGCCACCGATTTCAAGTTCAGGTAGCTTCGCACGAGTTTCCCCTTTTATTATCCACCCCATTCAGTCGCCTGTGTGCAGAGAAACGGTGACTATGTCGCCTTGTGGTATCGCGGCGATTCAGAGCTGTCAAACATTTGTCGCTGGCGGTGCCCGGACTCAGAGCAGCAAGGCGGGACTCGTGAGTGAGTTACGAAGGATAGTAGAGTCATCCGTACGCCCCTTTCCTTCGACTTGTGGCCAGGCGACTTGCTGATCCCGGCATAGCATGAATCCGATTCGAATGCTCTCGACACTGAAGTGGTCCCCATCCTCAACCTCGCACGTGCCCAGAGGGAGGCTTGTCGTGCCCAACACGCCATGACTGTGTCCCTCGCGGACCAGCATGAAGCAACTGCAAAACTACTTAGGACCCAGGCGCAAAGCATAGAGGCACGGTTGGGTATTTTGGAGGTGGACGTTGGGTTGATTCTGGTTGCAATGAAACGCCACGGAATGTCAGAACACCCACCCGATGTTTCAGACGTTACTCTCAACATGCTATGTGACTCGGACGGTAAGTTGACTGATCCGGGCCAGCCTGAATATTGTCTCTCTCGTTTTGCTCACACCGTGTTACAGGTACAATCATGCAGAATGTAGGGGAACTAGGGGACCGTTTAATATCAATACGCTTGGATTGACTGCAGTGACGGTGACGGTGACTTGTTCATATATGTCAGGATACCCTTCGTTTACCAGTATATAATATGTCTATTATGTCCGTATGTAAAAATTTCATGTTGTATTGTTTCATGTGCCAACATTGCAGCAATGAGTTCTCGGCTTCAGTGTGCTCTTTGAAATTTTGAAATGTTTAAAAAAAATTGAGTCACGGGTAGAACTTCTTGAATACTAGGTGAACTGGGAACCTAGGGAATTCTGCTCGTAATTGGGGTCTAGTTTAGGTTCTGTGGTGTTTTGCTGGCATGCTATGCATGCTTCTGGCACTTTGTACGTATATGGATCATAATTGACATCTAATAGTACTCCTGTCATATTTTGCTGGCATGCTATGTGCGCTATGTGTGCTTCTCAAGCTTTGTACATATATGGAAATGACATAATCTTTTGAAATGCTACTGGGTGGTTTGACTGCTGCACACAATATTGTGTTTTGCTGATGTCTAGTCAACGAGCCACGCGTTGAGTTGAACCCTCCATCTATGGAGGTCTGTCAGCGCGTTAGCGTACGTCGTATTACCGTAGTTCCCGTCCATCACTCTCATCAAGTCGTCGCAGCCGTCCGTACTCTGGCTCTTCGGCATCACACGCTGAGCGCCGTGCAAGCGAGCATCAATCCACATGTACGGCCTTCAAGGTGGACATTCTTCGTTGTTGCTTACACATCTACCTGTCCTCGCTGCCGGATCTCTCGTAAGGCTCTCCTTTTGTCCCCTCGTCCTCGCGTCTAATATTTGTTGGTCTAGTCGACGAGACGTGCGTTGCTGAACCCTCCATCTATGCGGGACTGTCAGCGCGTTAGCGTAGTACGTCGTACTACCACCGTTCGTGTCCATCAATCTCCTCAAGTTGTCGCAGTCGTCCGTACTCTGAATCTTCGGCATCACACCTCCGTTGGACACCGTGCAAGCCATCATCAATCAACATGCACGGCCTTCAAGGTGGACGTTCTTCGTTGTTGCTTACACGTCTACCTGTCCTCGCTGCCGGATCTCTCGTAAGGCTCTCCTTTTGTCCCCTCGTCCTCGCGCCTAATATGTGTACGGTCTAGTCAACGAGCCACGTGTTGAGTTGAACCCTCCATCTATGGAGGTCTGTCAGCACGTTAGCGTACGTCGTATTACCGTAGTT
>JBBPOT010000114.1:0-19777 GCA_038091595.1 Leccinum subatratum | reverse complement strand
GCGCTCAAGGGCGGCAAACCTGCTTTGCCGACACCTGTGCCAAAGGCCGTCGCCAACGTTTCACCTCCTGTGCCACTTCCGTCAACTGGGATAGCTGCTCCGCCGCCGCCCAAGCCTCGACCAGTCGCTCCGCCGCCGCCGAAGAGAGTCACTCATCACACGCCGACTCCGTTGTTGTTCCGCAGCCGGCTTCCGCAGCTCCACCTCCCGTCGAGCCTGAGGAAGACCCCGAAGACGCTGCTTTCAGAGCGCGGGAAAAGGCCCTGCGGAAGAAGCGGGAAGATTATGCTGCTTTCTTTCGCAAGCTCGAGCAGGAGGAAGAGGAGGCGCGGAAGGCAGAGAAAGCGTATCAGGAGCATAGGAATTAGGTTTTGGCTGGTAGAGCGCCAACGGTGGTGAGTGTCGTCGAGTGTGCCGAATGTTGAAGCATACATATTCGTTGAAGGTGCATTTCTTCTCTTCGACTTCGAAGATGTTCGTGACGAGTGCTCAGCGTCAGGAGCAGCGACGTATATAATGTAGGACGATCTCGTTACTGCGCGCATTACTCACTAAGCAATCCATTCTCCCCATAGAAGGAGCTATAGGCCGTCATGACCTTTCCGTTCACATATCGGCCGCGATGTGGCCACTGCTACGCGGTCTCGTTTCATCCACTGGCAGAGCGTACAACAGCCCACGCGTCGTCCTTGCACTCTCCTCTCTTCATTTTCCTCGCCGTGGTTCTCCCCACCTCCAAGACAGCACCTCTCCTGCGTGCTCATGCTGATGGGCCGACTCGGATGTGCACGGTGCAAACACACGCAATGTTGTGATACGGTGCTGAGTCACGCGCTGATGACACGCCATGTGCAATGGGCTCCCCCGGGCCGACAACTGCGTGTCCCTTGTCGTCACTCTCTCCACCGTTGTTCCTCTGCACTGCGTAACAACGCCTACCGTGACTATGTGATGCGACATGAGGAGGTGGAACCACTAGTATATGTCAACTGACATGTTGAAGGTGTGCCTTGAGGCAACAATGCAATGATGCCAAGAACACTGCACAGATGATGACAACCACGGTGATGGCACAACCAACAGCATGTTAGCCATGATATCATAATGACTCCTCTGTCTCAGAAACTAATGGTACAGTGACACACTCTGATGTGTTGAACCTTGATTACCTCATGCTGGGCGCATTGTAGTACCCGGGTCTGAGTCAGTAGCAGAGTAATTTCAGGTCAATAGGTATCTCTAACTGATGATAGACCAACTATGAATATAAATGTTCACGGGTTATAAATATTTATCATTTCCACAGCATAATTGTAGGTATGTATCAGAACTATCTGGTTATATTAGCCCTTCACTGTTGGTAATGGAAAGTCTTCAAGATGGGAGGGTTATGTTTGATCATAATTTAGCCAGACATCTAACATTTGAGCAAACTTGCCCATGGATGTCTGTATTTCACATGTCAATAATAATGTATGATCACTCACTGGTCATCAATAATGATTAATACATATCAGTATATATTATATGTCTTCCAAAGTATGAATATGAATGATAAATGACTATATAAGCTTATTACTTCCATGGCATGATTGTGGGTATTCTACTGTATTTATCAGAACTATCAGCTGTTCACTTTTGGTAATGGAATATTTTGATTGAGAGAGTTGGTATGCTTGATGATAATCTAGCCAGACATCTAACATAGGATCAAACTTGGTCATTGATGTTTGTATTTCACATGTGAACAATGCATGATCATGGGTTGATATTGAAGGCTCATGAGCCATCACAGTAGTGTTGGTTGATCAACTATTGGTAGTGGAATATTTTGATTGAGAGAGTTGATATGCTTGATGATAATCTTGCCAGACATCTAACATTTGATTAAATGATATCTGTATCTTACATGTGGAAAATGCATGATCATCATATGATATTGCATGCTCATGAACCATCAGGGTGATGTTAGTTAATCATTATATGATGATTCATTATCTTTCATCATCTGAATGATATAGAATTATCAACAAATGATCATTTACTGGTAATCAGCCATCTTAATGATGAATACATATCAGTATAAATAATGTGCTTTCAGTATGGAAATAAATTTTGAATGATTATAAATGCTTATTATTTCTATGGCATAATGATAAGTATTTATCAGAACTATCTGGTCATATCGGCTCTTCACCATTCCCCTGATGCGTGAGCCCGTTTCTTAAAGTGGGCGAATACTATGACTCTGAGAATCAGTTCGTTCGCCAGACTCTGTGTTCTTTGATCGATGCATATACCCCAACGCTTCCAGCCAAAGATTGAGGTAGAATTCGATGAGAATATCTCGATTTCGCCTACTCGCGCTGAAGCTTCCGAGTCATCTCTACCTGATTCTGAGACTCGGAGTGACTCGGACCTGCCAGTGTCTGCTTCTTCGGAATCTATCTCCATGGGCGGCCTCATTGCAGGGCATCATGACACAAAGGATTTTATACTAGATTTTGTAGTTGTGAAGTACCGAGTACGC
This sequence comes from Leccinum subatratum, assembly GCA_038091595.1. Taxonomy (NCBI): domain Eukaryota; kingdom Fungi; phylum Basidiomycota; class Agaricomycetes; order Boletales; family Boletaceae; genus Leccinum; species Leccinum subatratum. Next base: position 17,247 of record JBBPOT010000114.1, on the reverse strand, counting down.
AACACATGACCAGCCTCTTCTGGTCGTGGAAATCATGTGGTCTATTTCGGGCAAGTTGGCATCGTGGGAAAACTATGTCCCAAAGCCTCATATCTTCTCACCAGGGATTTCGACGGAAATGACACCAATCGACTCGGATATTAGTCCAGAAGAATACGTTCCGACCGAAGTCCAAAATCTTTGAGATTTCAGGATTTCGGGATTTGGTACTGCGGTGAGTTTTCGTCTCTACGCTCTAATCCAGCGCTCAATCCAGCGTCGCAGCCATGCCATGAGGTCAGCAAACCTCCCCCGAGATACAGTCAGACACTTTCAGTACGCCTTCATCACCTGGCATGCTCATCCACTCTCACGCAGGTACCCTGTGCCCTGGGCGCTCGATTTCAATCGATATCTTGCTCGCCTTTATGCGCACGCGTCGTCGCTATTTGGTCGCGAATCTTTACATCAGGAAATTAACAGTTTTTCTAACACAGTCTATTGTCACTAATACCAGACAGATAGATCATTTATAGTCAGTTTTCATATCATTTACATCAAAGCTACAAAGATGTTGGAGCAAATAGATCATTTTAGTACAATTAGACAACATGTTGCAAAGATGAAAATATAAATAGTAGGATTTAGACAAGATTAGACCATGTGTTGAACAGATGTCCAGACAAATAGATCATTTTAATACAATTAGACAACAGGTTGCAAAGATGGAAATATAAATAGTAGGATTTAGACAAGATTAGACCATGTGTTGAAAAGATATCAAGACAGATAGATCATTTTAATATGATTAGAACATGGATAAGAAAGATGTCAAGACAGATATATAATTTCAGTCCAATTAGACCATATGTTGCCAAGATATATTGACAGATAGATAAATTCAGACATAGTTAGACTATGTGAGCCCAAGATTTCAAGTTCATTAGTTGGAAAGTCATTCAGGCTGTTAAATTGTTAGCACAATAGAGGTTGTGAGATATCAAGCCTCTTATAATGGAAGAGATATAGTGAGTTATTTCACAATAGTATTTCACTAGATGTCAAGTATACAATGCATATAGATAGATAACATCCAAAGTAATTTATATGACTATAATAACAGATGTGTAGTGGATAATAGTATGTAAAATAAAAAGCATTTCAGACCAGTTTCAAGAATGGTAGACACCTAGATACTTTGTATAATTAGTATACATGATATATAAATAGTATCCATACCAGACAACAAGTATTTCAGTCAAATTGAAACATTGTATTATTAGTAATTCAGGATCTTATCATTACAGGTGTGTAGTGGAGAATAGTATGTCAAAGAAAAAGCATTTCAGACCAATTTCAAGAATGGTAGACACCTAGATATTTTGTATAATTAGTATACATGATATATAAATAGTATCCATACCAGACAACAAGTGTTTCAGTCAAATTGAAACATGGTATATTTGTAATTCAGGATCTTATAATTACAGGTATGTAGTGGAGAATAGTATGTAAAAGAAAAAGCATTTCAGACCAGTTTCAAGAATGGTAGACACCTAGATACTTTGTACAATTAGTATACATGATATATAAATAGTATCCATACCAGACAATAAGTGTTTCAGTCAAATTGAAACATGGTATATTTGTAATTCAGGATCTTGTAATTACAGGTGTTTAAGGCATATTAGGAAGCTATATTGACATAGAATTTATATTACATTCCAAGTCTTTAGGACAATATATAATTGACCTCATGAACAATTTATAGTAGTATCAATCACACTTTTAGGATTTGATGAGTGTACAATTGTTTAAGACAATTATATTCTTAGTCATTTCTGGAAGAGAGGAAGGTTTGTGCAAATATGATCCAAAGATTTTCTAATGAATGAAGTCCTGCAGATAGTTATTAACATAGTACTAATTGAAGCAGAAATTATTGAGTGAATTGAAATAGCAGCTATATCATGTTCTGTGGTCCAGCCTTACTGGCAGGAAGGTCAAAGAGGCTGATGAATATTTCAAAGTCATTATGGCAGGTTTCCAGTGGTTTATATTGGAGGATTGCCCTTCAACCAATGTTCCGCATTCTACTGCCGAGTACCCTATCTACTCTGACCCTCTGTACTACCCGGAATATCATATTTTTGAAACTGTAGTGGTTGTTATTATTTTGTTCATAAATATTAATTTTTTTGGCCGGTTATATTGATTGTTTGCAGACTTCAGAGAGTTGGGGACAGGCGCTTGTGCCGCTACAATTGAATATGATGTGGATGTGTGGGAATGTACGCTGAAAGCACTTATGTAATCACAATCTACAATAAGTGATGCATCATTATTGCAAGTAGCTTTGCATTCCAAATCACCTGTGAGTCAGAATACAATTCATGCATTATATCTACAGTAGTATCATGATGGGCTGTAGGTGGAGGATGGATGCAACATGCCACTTGAATAATCCAATGAGTGTGAGTGCCACCAGCTTGAGTTGTTTGAAGCAGTCAGCATTTTTACTATTATAAACATTATTTGCACAAGTGCCAACATTGGAGAGATGTGATCAGAGTGAGAAAAGTATACATGCATGTGTCGTAGTGGTACTTGGTGATACTATTGATGTGATCAATGATTTCCTCCTCAAAGACGCAATCATGGTAGTCTTTGGGGCCTCTCCTCAACTTGGATTCGTCTCTCAACATATCCTGACAATTTGCATCGGTAGATGACCAAGGAGATGTAGAGCAAAATGTGTAGCTCGCACCATCCCAGCAACGTGGGCACACGCAAGATATTTGCGTCGGCCGTCTTTTCATCAAAGTTGGCGACCTTGATACCGTCACCAGCATCGGCCACTGGCAAGGATAATCACATAGCGTCTGCACCAACCTTTTCAATACCTTCTCGGAGGGTCCGAGTCAAGGAATTCCCCAAGTTGCTCTTCGACATTTTTTGTCCGTTGAGCATCAAGTAACCATTCATGCAAATGCTCAGAGGCCACTTGTCTTCTGAGAAGATGGCGATGTGGTTATAGAGCAAGAACGTCAAGTGGTTTTGTACCAGGTCCTTGTTGGACGATCAAATGATGTCGAATGGATAAAAGTAGTTGAATTTGTGCTTCATCACATCCGCTTTCTCCCTTGGGAAGGGTACAGGATTTGGCCAAGGGCTATCACAGAAGATGTACTCCCAGGCTTCATCGGTCATTTTTTAACCTGTCACACGTCATACAGTGCGTGAGATCAAATGAAATGAACGGGATGGTATGAGGGGTATACCTTGGAGTAGATGGGCAAAAGTATAGTAGGCCGGATAAATTATAAGGACGATCAAATGATGTCGAATGGATAAAAGTAGTTGAATTTGTGCTTCATCACATCCGCTTTCTCCCTTGGGAAGGGTGCAGGATTTGGCCAAGGGCTATTACAGAAGATGTACTTCTGGCAGGCTTCATCGGTTATTTTTTAACCTGTTACACGTCATATAGTGTGTGAGATCAAATGAAATGAACGGGATGGTATGAGGGGTATATCTTGGAGTAGATGGGCAAAAGTATAGTAGGCCGGATAAATTATAAATTTGTAAAATAGCTAATACAGCGTCGAGTTGCTCAGACTGTCAACCATAAACTGGGGATCCAAGGCATCTTTGATTCCAAACCGCACGTACGCACACATGCCCATTGGTTTAGCCAGGCCAAGGTCGACTTGAACAAGTTACGGGTCTCTGTCGTCCAGGTACTAGTATTCATCCTTGCCAAATGTCTGAAGGATAGTACGGTCAGCACGACAGCAGTGAGTCGAAAGAAATAGCATACCTTTCAGTTTGCGCTCTCTAAGCTGTCCATGTACCACTGATCCATCAAGGCAACGTCATATTTGTCTGCATTGCGCAATATGACCAAGTTCTCAGGCTCCAAGTACTAGGTGACGGCCAACTCTCATTCTATGAGCTGTGTGCAAACCTTTGGTTTGGTATCTTGAACCGATTCTCCTTTGAATTCACTGATAACCATGGAACTGTTATACTAGAAGCCCTCTTTGTATGTGATCTCCTTTGCATCTGTTAGCGCCTTGGTGTCTTTGGGCGATTGAATCTTGAGTTCTTTGCAGACTGCAATGGTGGTGAGATCCCCATATTTTGTACTCTTGAGCACAGGAATGGGCTCAAAGTCCAATTACTTGGGATCCACTTTGTGGTAGAATCATAAATTTCAGAAATTCAGCTTGCTTGAAGGCACTGCCGCCACCCAGTTGCATTCTAGATAGTAGTAGTAATCCAGTAACATCATCCTGCACACTAGTACTATTAGTAGTAGATGCCAGTTCCCTTTGTCCATAAACTGAAGCTCTGTATATTTTCCAAACCAAGATGCATTTGAATTAAAAAGTGACTCGGACTGGGTATTCCAAGATCGCTAGTCAGCAAGATGGAAGTGATTATGCACATCTGTCGATGTACTACTACTACTATCAAATAGTAGAAGATATGGAAATTGAGGTCACCTAAAGGTACTGCCATTACCTGATTGCATTCAAGACAGTAGACACCCTTTGACATTGTCCACAAACTGAAGGTCTGTATATTTTCCATTGGCAAATCTAGTACTAGATGCTTTGGGATTAAAACTATCATCTATTGGTCCATTAGTACCATCAAATGGTAGAAGATATGGAAATTGGGCTCACCTGCACTGCCGTCACCTGGTTGCATATAAAATAATAATCCAGCAACTTCAACTTGTTGATGCACTACTATCAAATAGTAGAAGATATGGAAATTTGCTACCTAAAGATGCTTTGCGATTAAATTTATGCTCATCTATTGATATACTACCATCAAATACTAGTAAAAGATATGGAAATTTGGCTCATCTGAAGGTACTTCCACGACCCAGTGGCATGGGGACTGCCACCACCTGGTTGCATGGGGACTGCCACCACCTGGTTGCATGGGGACTGCCACCACCTGGTTGCATATAAAATACTAGTAATCCAGCACCTTCAAGTTGATGTACTACTATCAAATAGTAGAAGATATGGAATTTGGCCTGCCTAAAGGCACTGCTACCACCTGATTCCATTTCAGATAGACACCCTTTGTCATGGTCCATCAAATGAAGCTCCATATATATCCACTGGCAAATCAGGATGCTTTGGATTAAAATTATACTCATTCATTGATCTGCTACCCGGGCCATCAAATAGTAAAAGATATGGAAATTTGGCTCACCTAAGGGGACTAGTATTTAAAGGTCCGGTCCGGGCTGGTCTTTTGCCTTTTTTGGAAAAGACCCAACCGAGACCAAAAAAGACCAATATTTTTCGGTCCGAGTCGGTCCTTGGTCTTTTCGAAGGACCAACCGGCCTAAGCATATGTTCGATTCCTAGCTTTCAGCCCATATTTTTTTAATCTAAATCGGACGGTGGGCTGTTGAGATATGATGCTTTTAAAACATCATGTCATTTTTGAATTTATTGACTAAGAAGTATCATTGCGTGCGATCTTTTAGCGTGAGAACTGTGCTTAGCGATGGCTGTGCCAGCTCTAGTAGAGACCCATTCCTTTCAGTTACGCTAGTAGTTACGTAATTCGGTCCATATACGGACATGATATGGTCAATCTCGAGTTGCATGTCATTGAAGAAGGTAATTTTACAAAATATATCATAACATGCTGAAGATAAATTGTACAAATATGCAAAAATCAAGGTAGATATGTTGATATATGTACAAATAGGGTGCACCATTGGTCCACCCAAAGGACCAGTTGTGACCGGTTTTTATCGGTCTTTTTATTCTTTCGAAATGAAAAGCCCAAGACCGAGACCAAGTGAAACTGGGGAAGGACCAGTCCTAGCAGTCCAGTCTGGTCCAGCTTTCAGTCTTTTGTCGGTCTTAGGACTGGACTTTTAAACACTAAAGGAGACTGCCACCACCTGGTTGCATATAAAACTTGTAATCCAGCAACTTCCAGTTGATGCACTACTCTCAAATAGTAAAATATATGGAAATTTGGCCTGCCTAAAGGCACTGCTACCACCTGATTCCATTTGAGATAGACACCTTTTGTCATGGTCCATAAACTGAAGCTCTATATATTTCCACTGGCAAATCAAGATGCTTTGGGATTAAATTATGCTCATCTATTATCCACTACTATCAAATAGTAAAAGATATGGAAATTTGGCTCACCTGAAGGTACTGCCACCACATGGTTGCATTTGAGATAGACATCCGAGTTCTTTGGCATGCTGGTCCATAAACTGAAGTTCTGTATATTTTCCACTGGAAAATCAAGACAACACTTTGGAATTCAAATGTATGCAGCAATTCTCAGATAGCTATACTGGGACTTATCAGCAAGATCGTGGTGATTACACTCATTTGTCAATGCACTGGCCATAGATATATGCAATATCATATTGTACTAGTCTTGTGCTAGTACTACTTCGAGTTCTCAGAAAGCTTGAATGAGCAATAGTGGAACATCTTATTCATAAATCACAACATGGACACACTGGCAGTGGAACCTCTTCTCTGCCATGTCTTTCCCTTGTTAGAATGCTTCTGGTTGTGGATAGTTTTAATAGAAATAGTAGTTTTACCAATTTCACAGTCACTGATGTTTATAGTATGATACATATATGCAACAAATAGCAATTTCAGTCACTTTATTCAACTGCCCCTTTATTCCAGACTAATTCTACATTTACCAATAAATATACATATTGTCTGGAATTTCAGTCTTTGGACTGATAATAGTAGACTGAAACCCGATTTTAATGATACTGAAACAGACCATAACTGATTTCCAGTTCAATCTATGCCTATCACATCATGATTCATAAACAAAACCTTTAAAGGAAAATTCAATAACTACCAAGCTTATCAATAGGCCATCCACTTTTATCAAACAGTCTCAGTTACATTAAATATATTTGTATCATATCAGTCAATAAGCAGCCCATAAAAATATAAATATGCTAGAATGCAAGTTGATAGGCATGATAATCTGAAAATTTGTTGACATAATAAGAAGAAAAAGAAGATAGAGAATTTGAATGATTAATAGTAGATGGTATAGAACTATCACCATAAATAGGAATCAAATGGGCAGGACGCAAAATACTTTCCACTGATATGACAGTAACCAAAGGTGCTTCATCATCATCATATTCTGGCTCTACCATCCACATTCCTGTATTGGGACATGGTTCATCTCCAATTGGAGTAAACCATTTCACTAATGCACAAGCATAGTGATGATTGAGATAATTGAATGAGAATAGTGAAAGTACTTGAACAACATATAAACCTTGAAATCCTGGTAATGAAGAATCCTTTTCAGCAAATACACAATCATAACGAGGCATATTTTTTTGCCAAGATGATGTTGCATGAATTCTTTGCCTATGCATTCCACCATAACCAGAATGATCACTTGGTGCATAGAATGTTGCAACTGCTGACTTGAATGAATGAGCCAGTTCAATAATATTTGGATAGTTTTGAGGAGGTGGTTGGGCTTGTTGATAAATAAACTCTGATACCAATTCTGGCAGATTTAAATTGGGCAAATCAATGATATTGGCTCCAATTTCTTTCAAAGTTTGACGGTGACGAGGGGCTATTATATGATTATTATAAGATTTAGAATATAATGGTAATATATAAATAGAAACTTACATGGTGTTTTAGCCAATTGTACTATTGCCTCAATCCTCTCACCATCAACTTCCATTGCTTCTGAGATATGAGTATCATCACAAAATGATGATTTGTCTTCTTCTTCTTCTTCTTCTTCTTCTTCTTCTTCCTCTCCCTCTCCCTCTCCCTCTCCCTCTCCCTCTCCCTCTCCCTCTCCCTCTCCCTCATTGTCTGATCCACCATCAATGTTCTGTGGAACTAATGGCATATCAAGTAAGCCTTGATAATATATCTATCAGCAATATCCAAATATATTAGATAAAACTTACCTTGTGAAGTGCATCTAGCTTTAAAGCAGGCCAACTTGGATAATCTCTGATTGGTAGTCAACATTTGACCCAAAGCATTATGCTTGTTCGATCGTCTCCAAGGTTTCTTCACTGCTTCAATGTGTTTTGACTCTGTGATTGATGAACACAGTCCATTGGGTGCACCAAACAACTGAATGACTTCATGGTAATGTTGTAGTGCATGAATACGAGGAATGGATATCCCATTTGGATGGATCTGCAAAGTTTCAAAGACTTCTCTTTTGTCCATGAAGCGATGTAGTGCATCTTGTAGAGCATCCAAGTCAGCTTCATCTAGAGTTGACTTTCTTGCAATATAGCAGAAGTCCATAAATGCAGCAATAGCTTGAACAACTTCATCTGGTAGATAACCAGATATTGCAGGCAGGTATACCTGATATATAATTAATGTATTTACTGGGAATATATGCCATTATATAAAATCATACCTTCATAAGAGCTTTGGAGTCATCACCTGTCCATTGTGCAAATCCACGACCTTGAGGAAATCTTCTGAGTCCAGGAAAAGAAGGAACAGCTGCAATTCTATTGGACAAAAATTAACAATAGCTAGTATCAAAGAGAAATTTCATGTTTACCTTCGATCAATATCAGCTAAAATTGCTTCAGCTTTCCTCCCATAATATATATGAATGATTCTGTCCACCCAATCTACCAAATGATCCTTGAAGGCACCTTTAATGACTTGGTGCAAAAGATCAGAAGAAAGTAATTCATGAATATTTGCTCGAGGGAAATCAGCTGTAAATGGCTGAAATGTATATGATGAATCATGGTCATGCAAATGTAATTTAAATCCAACTTGAACTTACAAGAATATCATCCACTATTCCATATTCTTGCCAAAGTACATGAGATTGAAGTTTTTCCATCAATAACTTGGTAAATTGATGAGTACGATTGACTGCATGGGGACAGTGATCCAAATTTCGACGATCTGCAGTACACCTACACAATTAATTATCACACTGATACTTGAAATATTAAATTGATGCTTACTTTGGACACCATCCCTGTACTATACAAGCTAACAAAGCTTGTTCTGGATAATCGGCAATATAAGGGCCTAAACCATAGATTGCTCTTCGGTAATGACCATCTGAGCACATGATAGTACGTGGCTTCAGCATTGCTGGGCGCATAGATTCCAATATAGCTTTCAAGGATGTATGGAATAGGTGGCGTCGAAAGCTTCTGAATTTAGGATCATTCTTGTATTCCTTATCAGCTATGAATTTAATGTTAGCTGATACCACAAGCAAGATGATTTAGATGGCACTCACTTTTGGGAATGGAAAGAAATCCAAGTAGACTAACACCATCACTGTGTGAACGTCGCATACTGTTATGAATGTTGCCATTAGAGATATAGATTGGATAGTATTCGTTGTTTCCAGTTGCAACAGACACAGTTGTTTTGTCTGAGCCCAATATGATTGGAACGAACATGGCCCCATGATTTTCTGCATCTTTGGATAGCTCATTCTATATATTTCATATGTAAGATTTATTTAAAAAGTTCACTTGAATTTACTCACACATTGTTCCCAAGCCCAATTTCCAGACATAAAGTCACACCACACTCTTTGATGTTGCTCTCCAAACATTTTATAAGGTGCATAATCCATGTGTCCATCAAAGACTGGATTGGCAAGTTGCTGATCAAGAAGAGCCTGTGGATCTGCAAACCAGACTTCATAGGTAGCCTTTTTCCATGGAGCAGCATTTTCATCATCCACATCCTCATGGTGCAATGTGAGATATTGCCATGGTGGTCCACCTTCTGGGATTGCATCAACTGTACGAAGCAAGTCTTCATGTTGTGCAAATGGAGGGGGACCTTTCTGCCCTGGCATTGCAGCCCAAATGTGCATAAGATCATTGATCTGCGTATTTGACATTCTATTTTGAGTGAAGATGAAATCCGCAAGCTCAAAGTGAGCCCTGCTTGCAAAAGGTTCCCAAGGATTTGTTGTATTTCCAGATGGTTTTTGAGGTGGACTCTCATCTGGAAGGTCATGGCCCATAGAATCCACCTTTGTGCCTGGTATGGAAGAATTATTAATTTCTATGAATGATTATGACCGTTGAAAATAAGCTTTACCATCAAGGATAGGATGTTGGATATAATAAGCACCATTAGGAGTGTCATCCTCACTATCAGAATGAGCTCCTTCAGTAGATGGCCTATAAGTATGTTGCCGAGCCCGAGATTTTGGTTGCAAACGGTCATTGTGAACTGCATCTTTGTGCTGCTCGAACCCTCTGGCAGTGACAAATCCCTTGCGGCAGGCTGGTCCAACAGGATTCACACAGAAATACTTCCGTGGTTGGTATGACATGGTAACAGTGTTCCCGGGCCTACATCAAGCCGTATTGTCAAGAATTTATTAATTCGTTGCAATATTTGTTGTGATATTTTAGTTGTCTTACTTTGTTTGTACCCTTGTCTTATTTCAACGTTGCAAACTGCGAAGCTCCTTTCTCACGGCAAGGCTTCTGTCTGTCCGGGTTCACATGTCCCATTAATTCATGGTGCAGACTCGAGCAAGCAACAAGGATAAGCGGGTGGGCTTACCTGACTTAGCTACTCGATCACACGACAAAGCTACCACTGGGAAGAAAGACCGGCACCCTGGGTTGTCAATTGAAGACCGTCAGGAAGTTATCAAAGATATAGCACGTCTGGAACACGACTTACTTACAAACCAGGCAAAGGTTGCTGCCAACTCCCGTGATCCACCAGGTCCGTCGATGACGAAACAACCCCGACCGACTGCAACGGCTGCAACGGCAGCCTCAAAGGTAAATACTACTACCGGTATGTGGTAACTTCATCCATACCGTGATTTGCAACTAATTTGTGAACCAAACAGCGGGTTCAAATGGGCCTCGAGACGGTGAAGCTGCCCGAAAGCGAAAATTGCCCTGCACATGGGAAGCGGACTCGGAGGATGAGCGCGTTGATACACGTGAAGAACGCGAGGCGAAACGTACGCGAAGTCACGGTACCGGCAACGACGGTGCCTCTACGGACAGAAATACCGCAGGACGCCCAAAGGGAGGGATTCGCGACGCGATCCAAGCCGAGCGTGACACCTACATGGTGCGTACATTATTGCTTTGTGCTTCTTTTTGTTTCTAATGTGATGTGTTACCTTCACAGGCGAAGACTGAATGGGGACCTAGAAACCCCGTCAGAGCGTCTAGAACTGCTCCCCGAGGTGCTCGATCTGACTCAAAGGTAAGAAAAAACGTCCTCACTTTGAACTATACTCACCGGGATGATTATGGTGACACAGCGGGACCAAACGAGTAAGCGTCGAAACAATGAGGCGGTTGCTGATGGAGACGGTGGAAATGGAGGTCGAGGTGGCCGCCATGGAGATGATCGAGGGCAATTATCCGTAAGTATATGCGTATCTGGTGGAAACAATGCTTACCGTGTCGAAAACCGATCGATAGCGAGACCGAACAAGCGAACAGAATCGCGAAAGGGCTTTTGAGCGGCGAGAAGGGGGTGAAAGCGGTCCAACGGGTTTTGAACGGTCCAGAGTGAGCGTTATTGGATTAGAGCAGACGGCAGAGAAGGGGGGGAGAACGGCACCAGGCGAACAAGTCGTTCGGGTCGAAAAGAATGTGAGTATCAGTCATTCACAACACGAATTTTAAACTTACCACTGCAATAGGGAGCTTCGAGTTCTCGAACGAGGCCCGTAGATGCCGGCGAAGAGCAGGTCGATCGGATCGAAAACGCTCAGGAAGTGAGTATTTGTTGCGAATTCGGAGCATCAAGTTGCAACTCACTGCACCGTAACAGGGAGCTTCAAGTTCTCGAGTGACGCCCAGGGATAGCCAGCTGATGGATGTCGATGGAGGGGGGTTGAATAAGCAGCGTGCTGGTGAGCACGTTGTCGAGGTCGTTCAAGATAGCGGTATGCCTGAGATTGACGAAAAAGGAAATCGGCCCGGAACCAACCGGTAAGCTTGCCACGCCATACTCGAACAATGTGCCACGACATACTAACCATGTTGCTCGTTCAACGCACCATTCGCTCCTTGTCGCTCACATCCCTTGCGCCCGATTCGCCCGATTTCCTCCCGCCACCACTCCTCGTCACCCACTGCTGCAATTGGCTATCGATCGGGATCTGTCGCCTGCTCCCTCGTCCTTTTCAACCTTCGCGTTTGACCTGCCGCCCCTTGTCGCTTGTCTCACCCCGGTCTGGCGCTCTCCTCAACTTGTTTCCTGCCCCCCCCACTTCAACTCGCCATTCTCGTCGCTCGCCGTCGCTCGCCGTTCTCGTCGCTCGCCGTTACTCGCTTTGGCTGTCCCACCGGACCCACCCCACTCGTTCGTCACTCTTCCGCTCTCTCCCCCGCCCCCCGCACTTCAACTCCCCATTCCTCGTTGCTCGCGTGTTGCCGCCGCCACTCCCGATCACTTATCACACCCCGCTACCTCTTCCCACCACCTCCCTTCCATACCCATGGATCTAATACGGTCACCCGCGGTATTCTACAAATCCCGAACCTCAAGATCTATGAGTTGCGGTGCGCCAATTAAGCCAAGCACTCGTATCAACTCCGAGGACCCAACACCTTCCAGCCGTACGTTCATTTCATTTCGTTTTATTATCGTCTTTTCATGTTTAATTGATTCCCCTGCAGGACTTCGGCCCACAACCACCGGTCACTCCCAAGATGCCACGGACACAAGACTCGATAAAGACGTCGTGCCGACCTCCCGATCGCTCCCTTCCAGCCGTACGTTCGTTTCGTTTTGTTTTATTATCGTCTTTTCACGTTCAATTGACCCCTGCAGGACTTCGACCCACAAGCACCGGTCACTCCCAAGATGCCGGGGACACAAGACTCGTCGTGCCGACCTCCCGATCGCTCGTCGTGAAGCCCGGTGAGTCGAGTCGAGGCTGTATCTACCTCGTTCGCAAAATACAAACTAAAACTACTGCAGGACTTCGGCCCACAAGCACCGGTCACTCCCAAGATGCCGCGGGCACAAGACTCGTCGTGCCGACCTCCCGATCGCTCGCCGTGAAGCCCGGTGAGTCGAGTCGAGGCCAGTGTATCTACCTCGTTCGCAAAGTATAAACTAAAACTATTGCAGCTGTTTTCATGCAACCAGAAGGTGTAGCCCCGGAAGAGGATGAAGATGAAGACTCGGAGGGACACATCTCCATCATACCTGATCACGAACACGCTTCCAATCCCAAGTACGGTAAGTATTGTCTTCGTTTCGTTCTCTTAATTGTGAATTATTTACTTATTTACTTATTTATCATAGATAGTTTCTTTCGGGCACAACGTTTAGCCCTAGAAGAGGAACAAGACCATGACTTGCCGGGACCATCCACCCGGCGTGATCATGAGTCCCTTTCCAGTGCAAGTCAGTGTGTTTTTGTTTGTTCTCTAAATTGCGAATTAATTAATTATCGGTTATAGACATTTTCACTCGTGCAGAGGGTGTCGTCCAAGACGAGGACGAAGACAATGACCCGCGGGCCCGCAGGTCCATTGAACCACGTGACCGCGAGCACCGAGAGCAGCATCGCGAGCAGCCTCGCTCACCTTTCATCCGTTCCCCTCCGAGGAGAGCGGGTGAACTTAAATCTCAGCCCCGGCAACCAAGTCATTTATTCGAGGATGATGTTATAGTAAATGATGCACGTCGGGAGAGTGGAGATGAAGATGAAGACGTCGCAAACAAGCTTGACAATGGTGGGTGACGGATCTGGGGACAACAGATGTGATGGCTTATCTGGACCAGGTCATCATTCGGACGAGTCAACCAACGGTAAACGTGCTGAGCCTGCTACCACCACCCGTGTTCAGCAAGCCTCCAAACCAGATAAGAGGTCGTTCAAGACAAATATTGCTCATCAACCAAAGGTATGGGATTGACTACGTGATGATACATTTTTATTCAATGAGGCTTAAAGCCCGTGCCGGTGAGGTACACTATTGCCAATGATACCGGTCGTAAGGGGGGGAAATCTACATCCTCTCGCAAAGGTAAAGCCAAGGCGAGAAACCCACCTGTCGAGCCTGCCAAAGAGGCATCTAGTGATGACGAGCTACATGAGGATGTCACGACACAGAGTCCTCGTGATAGAAGACCGTACAAATTCATCAACTCGAGTATCCCTGGTTTCCCTGCCACCGAGGGAAAGTGGAACAATATTGTTATCCCTCGGTGGATGCTTTATATTTCATCGGTTGACAATCCATGGGTCCTTGCTAACTCTGCCCACGTTGAGAAGGTTCAAAATATATGGGACGAGACATTTCCCAATGTAGAACATGAAGTTGCCCTTCGTCGAGAGCCTGTATTTCAGCTCGTAAGTCCTTGCTGATTTCATGTACGTGACTAATTAAAGTCACGAAGCTCAAGCAACATGCTTACAATTGGAGAAGGGCCCTTGCTGAGAGAGGTGAAGCTGCGGTTACAGCATTTTTTGATCGATATCCATCGTTCAAGCAATCTGCTCGTCGTGCTGAGTATGTTGAGTGGGCCGTGCCTCAGCCTTATGAGCAGGTTAATGGAGATGGTAAGAAAGTCACCCATGTTCCGGGTCTCTTTCCATACATGTGGAAGGACGTTGATTACAATGATCTTGATAAACCAGTAAGTGATTCGTGATTTTCTTGTGCAAATACTCATTGTGATAGTTGGGTGTTGGCCTTTTCCATCACGAGGCAATATTGGATACGTTTGGATTCTATCTAGAGACTATACAAGTCATCTCAGAGGCTGGGAGAAGGAAGTACCCTCCTCGAGCAGCCCTGAGTCTGTCAGTCATTGCAGTAAGTAATTTGATCATTCGTTTTTGCATGCTGACTTTTTGATAGGTCGAGAGGAGCCTGAGATGTTGGGCCACTGGGCAATATGAGGTTCCTCCTGGAGAGGAGTGGTTTGATGGTAATACTTGGGGTGAGACCACTCACGAGGTAATGAATGCAGTCAATCGTCTGTCGGATCACAAGTGGAAGAAACTTGTGGAGGCTGCTGATCAGTATGTTGGGGCTCATAAGAAGGTGAAGAGGATTTTCTGTGCCAAGCTTGGGAAGTACAGTGGGAGGGCAACAGCTTTTGAAGCTGATTCTGAATAGATTTCCAATATATCTTTTTTGTCAATAGAATAATAAGTGATCTAAGTGGCCTGGATAAGCTACAGTGTGAAATGTCTGTGATTCTTTGAGTCTATTCTACATAGCAACTTGCATACTTCCAATCTATTTAGCTGATGCACCTAAATGCCTAAGAATGCAAGTTACTCTAAGGCTATCACCATTCTATATACTTTGTCATATATATGACTTAACATCCCCTACACTATCAAGCTATTGATAAGAAGTGCTTCAAAACTAGCCATCTGACAAGCTTTGCATTAACTTTACTCACTGTCTAGATATCTAAAAGTGTCTAAGTGTCTAAGTGCTCTATTCTGCTTAATATCAACAATGCAAATATATATATACACTATCAATCTTGAAAGCTTGAAATCTGGCAAGCTAGCAAGCTTTGTATATAATATTCTAAGATGTTTTTCATCTATCTGTCTCAACATCTCTCATACTAATAACACTATTAGTCTTGAGCACTTTAAAGATAGATGGCTAACCAGCTTTACATTGAATTTACTAAATTTCTGTACATCTATAAGTGACTAAAAGTGTCTAATATTTCCATTCTTTCCAATATCTAATAGTCTAAAGACATATTCAACTTGGTGTTGTATGATCTTTTGTACTAATGTCGCTTTAGAAATAAAGATATATCTATATATCTGTTGAAATGAATAAATAACCAGCTGGATAAAGCAAGCTTATAAACTACACTTCTGAAAATAGACATTTAGATGGCATTAGAAATCATGTAAATTCCCTGATGTGCTCACTCGACCGCATGCCCTCAGGCAATACCCGGAGAAGGTGCGTGTTCGCAAGCGCAAGCGCACCCACAATGTGTAACATTATCCAATTTCTCAGATTGAGACATTGCATACTCCTCCCTCGGGAGCACACCACGAGGGCTGGGAGGACCGACGCTGACGTGAGATATATTTCGCCGATGGGGATCTGACGGTCCTCTTCATTGGTGTTGGTCATATAACAGTAAGACTGACCTGTCTCGGCGTCCCCGCGCTTGTCATCGATAGAAATAAGCGGGTCGGCGATAACGTGCGATCGCCGTTTCATCAACCTAGATACCAAAGTTACTTGGAATTAGTGGAGGACGTGGTACAAATTATATCTTCACGACACGAAGTGTGAGTCAATGCAAGCATGCACACAGGCTCTCGAACTGACACCGGATGTAAGGGTACACTGATAGAATGCCGTACCTGAGGTGAGCGGAATTGGTCTTTTGATGGCCGCTATTCCATCAACTGATCTTGTGGGTGGTTAGCTTTCCACCGACCTCGGCTCATTATTGCCTTTCCGCAAAGGTCCAGCTGGTACTTTCAATCCCTCCGTGTGTATAGTGGCTGATGACCCACAGCTTGGTGATCTGCTTGAATGCTATGCAACTGCCCTCAACCTGAATATCTAGCTTTCCTCCTCGATTGCGAGCACAACGTTCAGCCAAGACATGAGGACCTGGAAAGTCGACGTCAATCGGGGCGGACAGGCAAGCAGACTGATGGTCAAGCGTCTTATGTTTGCAACCGGCTTCGGTGATGGATATCCGAAGATACCTAGTATCCCAGGTATTAAGGTGCGTCTTCTTTCGTGCCTTTCCGGGCCACACCAAAATCCCATTCAGGAGTTGTACTCTGGTTCTGTTCTGCACTCCACGGAATACTTCTGTGACCGACTATGAAGGAAATGTGATTGTCGTCGGTTCTGGCATGTACCTCAGGTTTGGCGCATCACTCTTGACTGGTTACGGAAGCGTGATCAGGTTTCTATAGGTCATGATATAGTCCGTGATTTCTCTTGTTAGGGTGGGAACCGCATGGGATGTTACAATGTATACTAATTTGTTCTGGATTCTCTCCTCTAAACACCCATCCGTGGACCGAAAGTGACTGAACTAGCGCGGCATCGCATATGCTGGCGACCTGCCTCTTGACGTTTTCGTGGATGACGCGGTAAGTCGGTGTCGAAGAGACCGTCGAGGTCGGTGAGTGGGGTGAGCCAGCGGCTGAGCGGAGTTCCGCTGTCTATGGCGTTGGTGGTAGTGACAATGTCGGTGGTGTCGACAGCAGCGGCGGTGGAGG
>JBBPOT010000113.1:0-19933 GCA_038091595.1 Leccinum subatratum | reverse complement strand
TCGGAGATGGTTAGTTCACCTAGCGCCTTAGGGCTTCTCCAGGTAACAGCGTCGTTACTGCTCTGCCAATCCGCGAGGAGAATCAGATCAGGTTTACGATTCCATTGAACCTGTCCTGGCTCCGACGGCATTGGCTTCGAGGAGAAGCACCCGAACCAAACGCGTCCGGCGGATGACCCGACAAGCTGGCCCAACGGTAAATCCGACGTGGCATCTGCAATCGCGTTCAAGAACGCAGCCCATTTGACCTCCGATGCGACAGGTGCAGCTTCTACTTGTTTCTGCTTGCTCTTGCCGGCTTCTTGATAGTCCTTATGTCGGAAAGAGTCCCCGTCGTACGCAGCTCCCCTGCGAGAAACATCGACAAATGAGCTGAAATGGTCTTCATCGCTGTTCTTAGGATCCGTCATCACCGGATCCGCAACATCCTGTTGAGAAGGAACTTGGTGAATGGTCGATGAACTTCCGTCCTGATCCGATCCAGGTGGCATTGGGCCGTCCAAAAAAACCGCAGGAATCATTTCGTTGCTTGTATGCGCAGTGGGAGGACGTAAATGACCATGTTCTTGGATCATATGTTGCAGAGCTAGAATGTCCTCCGCAGGTTGAAAACCTTCCACGTTCCACTCCCTGTTCTCCATGTCGTAAAGAGGCTGCGACTGCACCTGTTCATCTAGTTCCGTCTGCTGGGATTGCGAGGGTACCTGGGGCGGGGGCTGTTGCTGTTTCTTGTTCTTGCGAGGTCGCAGATCATAACGGGGGTTAATGGGAGTGGCTTGGTTGAGCTTCAATTTTCTAGCACTTTTACGCTGTTCGAGGAGTTTTGAGTACTGCCTGTTGAGCCCTTCTGGGGTGACCTTCAACCGAGAGGGAAAGAGCCGCTGCACTAGATTGGGGATGGTGGATTTGATATCTGATTCGTCGATATGTCGCCCAGATAGCTCTCGTTCTACGATTTCGTCCATCGACGGAACCGCACGACCGTTGGGTGGGGTCGCAGCAGAACTAATCTTCTGTAAAAAGTCAGAATATCTTGTCATGTTACTTTATGGTTATGGTTGAGCCGTTAGCAAGCCACCAAAGAAAGTTACGCTGACTGCGACACGCCACCGCCACCCGCTGCGCCGCACAAAACGAGCCCTTGGATAGCGCCCGTTGCCACATTTTGCCATTGTCATCGTGGATTGCAACGACTAAGGTCCTTAGGTCCTTAGTAGTCACGTTCAACTGAAAGGGTCACAGCACAAATACACATTAATGATTGAACAAACCGATTTACCAACTAGGACTCCGGCCTCACTTCCGAGTCGTCGGTAATGACTTGTTTATGTGTTAGTTTTCCTCAGAGCCCAAAATACGAGAGCAAATAGCCAACTACGAGCTTCCTTTGGTTACCAGGCGGTCTCATGAACTTCAAATTGAGACGCTGAGATAAGAGGGGACATGAAAAGGTACAACTAAGCCGAAATGGCTGACATCTCATCGGAGTCAATACTGTATTGTCCTCAAGCTCCTAGCATTTTCCCAATGACGGGGTCCACACGTTCCGGCCGGCGTCACGGCACGATCTTTATTTGCTTAACTGGCACGAAGATTGCACACATTTCTTCAACTTGGTGCCATGCTCTGCCTTGACAGCACCCTCGTCTTTTTGGTAGTCGGCTCAGCAGGCTCTACAAGTTCATCAGCACCGAGACCTTCAGGTTCCCGGATTCCTTTCTTGACGTGTCTTCACGCTGTCGCTCGCCAGTCACTTAAGAACACACTCGGTAACGAACACCAGCATTCGACGCATACTGCCAGTGAGCCGTGTCCAGTCTTGGGGGGGCGTGCAGAGACGAATTACTACGGAGCGTCATGGACGTGCGGGGTGGATGCCATACGTGCGTGACGGCACGTGGTGGTTGTTGAAATGCAAATGCAAATGCATTCAAGTTGTTGTCGTCTTCTGAAAATGGTGCACGACAGACATGTCATTGGTGTCATAAAGATGGGTGGTATGGGTATGCATGAGCGACGATGGTGCCATGAGCCGAGTCTTTGTCACCCGAGTCCGAGTCGTCAAAGTGAGTGGTTGCACTGCAACGCCTCGTCGTTGTCATTGTGTCAAGCCCCAAGTTGACGGGAGAAGCGCAAGAACGGAAGTGATTATACAACGCGCTCTCCATTTCGTCAGTTTTGGTGACTTGATTGGTCCGTTGTCACTTGTGCAAGTTCAAGGAAAAAGGGGAAAAAAAGAACAGCCCCAACCCTCCACATAGGCGAGAAATAAGTGGCACGTACGTAGAACTCTTCGGAATAAAACCCAATGTTGCTACCCCTCGGATCCAAGGGGCAAGTCCAGAGGAAGCCCGACCAGTAGTGCTGTCTTGTCCGGGATGAATACGTCGGCACTCCCAGCACGTCGTGAAGAGCCCAGAGTTCGCCTCTTTGCTCGTAAAGTAAAACCAGAACGACAGCCAGTTCCTTTCTCGAAGCACCTGATCTGCGAATCTACATTGCCACCGGCTGGGTTAGGAACAAAACCGTGACCATGAGGTTGATACGCAGATCACTTACAAATCTGGTTGATCGCAAAGATCGCAGGTGACATGATGTGCGCAGAGCCGTTCCACCCCCGCCTCGTTCTCTCCGAAAAAAAAAACTTGCATGTTCATGTTACAGGGCTCGACTGCAATGTGGTCCGTCTAAGATGTCATAGCAATAATACGGAGGTAGATGGGAAGGATGCCAAGACGCGAGGGCATGCGTGCGATCGATGACACGAGATGGACCCGAAGTATACTGTCAGCATACCTGACGAAACGATGAAGACATACCTGGAGCCCCACAAGTCGAACTGCATACAAAACGAGGGGTGTGGAAAAGATATCCGACAGACCGATTGAACTCAAAGGCACTATGCATGAAAGCGCCAACCATAGAGGATGCGCCGATTCCGTGTCCAGCGAGGCCGAGAGCGCGTACATGGTTGTCGGCGACGGCGATTTGCTTTAGGGGGAGCGAGCCACCGACGGGGAAGGAGACGCCGCGAAGACCGTGAACGGAGTGGAGTGCTAGGATAGTTCCGGCGCTGTCTCCGGCCCAACTTCAACCTAAGGAAGGTCTGCTGGAGAAAGCACAGCGACGTGCGTTCGGATAAGGCTGGGACGCAAGGATACATGCGTGATCGGCGACGGCATGATATGAACTTTTAGAATGTTGTCAGTACATTTCGGGCCTCAGGGATCGATGGAGACCTAAACATACAGGGAGGAGCGTCGAAACCACCTCCGCCTCTCGACCCTATCAAACTAATCCTGGTCGTCGATACCACGGATAAGCAACCTGACCCCGCAATATGGCCGTCGTGAGCTTGAATGGTAGACGCTTCCCGAAACCAATTAAGGAGACACTTTGTCGATCACCTGTGCAGATAAACATGACCCTTGAGGCCTGAACGACGACGTGCGTGTTAAACAACAACAACCTCACCTGCGCCACAGACAGGAATTCACGAAGCCGATCACGATGCATTTCAGCTTCGATACATTTAGAATCTATGGGATATCGATTGAGGCCTTGGCCACTTCCTATTATTGGAGCGTGATATCGACGGTAGCGCTAAACTCGGTCAGGTATCTCGTAGATGTATTGGGGATCAAAAATAATCGTGGGCACGGAGTTGGATAGTCCCAGCGCCCAACGAGTTGACCACTTGCTTATTGGCTAGTGACCGTGGCATTAGATTTAGATCTATTCCGAGTGGTACTCCTACCTGCTGGCTGTTTTCGTCAGGTGGATTATGCCAATTGATGAACTCCTTCATCAAAATTCGTAGAATATCCCCGTCTGCCTCACTAGGGATCCTTTCGAAATCTTGGTTTATTTCCAGCAAGTATATACTGCCCTCCTTTGCAAAGAAAGGCTGGTATACTCCGAGTCGCCCACACAGGATGAATCTCTTCGAGTATAACAAGAACCGGACATCATCGCCATGCTTGCAAAGGAGGTCATTGGCCACACGGACTTGCAAGAGTCGGCGGGATCCGAGGAAGCGGAAAAGGCGGTGGGACCGGTGGATTTCAGGTTTTTCGAGATGTACCCTGACCACCGGCGATAGCAGCGTTTCCGTCGCCGTTGTTGAACATTTTCAGCGGGACAAGAGCACCCCCTAGCCCAAGGAGGCACAATTTGACACCACCCACATCAAGGCAACGCATCGTGGCTTCGTCTAACACGTGCATGTTATCGATGGCATAGGCACCGGTGCGGAACTTTTTGAGGATGAGGACATCCTCACAAGTACCACAGACAGTAATGACGGGGACCTGGAGCTTGATTTGTCCGGAGAGGAGGAGAGGGAACTCGGATATAAGGTATATGTCTACGGTAGAGCGAACCGAGGCAGGGGTATTGTCGGGGAAGAGGAGATGGTTGCGCTGTGCGGTGGGAATGAGGGGCGAATAGATGGTGAGATGTCGGAAGGTGCAGTCATTGATCCGGTCTAGAATGGACGCGTCAGAGGAGAGTAAAAAGGGAATCCAAGAGGAATACATGCCAAAGACAAAGAAACCGAAATCTCCAGTGTGCATGACCACTTCTGCGTCTGCTTCGCGCGCGAGATCATTGAGGGCGGAGAGACGACCACGAATGTCGGCAACGCAGAGGATGCGGACGTGAACGGTGTCGATGATTTTGGTTTGAGTGTTGACTTGGCTTGCTTGCGCTCTCGGATGGGGCGGCACTGCTGGACGGGTCGAAGTCTAAGCGGGGCAGGGAGTTTGCTACATCTTACTGCTGCTCCGGCGCATCAGCCAACGTGTGCGTTCGACAGGCCCAGCGGGTCCAGACGACATACCTGGCCGGCCAATCCCAAGACCCTCGTACTTGTTCAGTTCTTTCCTAGCACTCGTACTGTTCTCTTCTTCATCGTCCTCGTCATATTGCAGGTCCAAGCCCTTCTTGGCGTCGAGCGCAGGAAACGCTGCAGGCAAGCTATTGCGGGGGCCGTTCTTAGGTGTGCATTCTTGAGCTTCTTGACCGGGGTGCCTGGTGGCTTCTTTGATCCTTCGGCCGAGGGTTTGCCGCCGCAAGGGTTCGAAGGATGAATGCGATAATGTCAACACCGTCGTGATTCGTTCGCAAGCCGTCGTCTGATCCACTGATGATAAAAGCGGCCGGCCAACCAGAATCAAGGTTGGACATGAAGCCCGGCGTAATAAGATCATCTCTGACATCTGAATTCAGAGATCTCGGATGCTGACGTCGAGTTATGTGGCATGATCGAGAGCGAAGTCCGTGCGCTATTTGTGGCATCTAAATCATCACTCAAGGCGACATCTGAATCACGAGGCTTATATTTCAATGGAAGTCCTTGCCCTTCTTTCCTTTGACCTGGGGGAAGGGGTGCCCTCCGTCACGTTGAACACGAACGAGGTCTCCGGTGGATCACATGGCTCAAAGAAGATGTTTTCGTCGTCCGTCGTGGCTGCCATGAGGTAACGGAGCAGAAGACGAATCCGATGATGGTATGCTGAGAGTATTGCGCCAGAACAACGTTGCAATTGTCTCGCCGCCGGGTCCCCCGTAGCTATGTCTGTTGAGGTGCCAATATATGCGCGTTGGCACGGGGTTTCACAGCAGATGCGGTAGCATTGGATGCTGTCCGTGACCGGGTCTTGGAAGCAGTTTGGGGAATGGATGGTCCAAAGAAGAGGGAGGCGGGGCTATTGCTGGCGAGACGCGTCATTGGTTGACGAGGAGATCTGAGCTTGCTTGCAAGTGGGGATGTGGCCCACTACTACCAATAAGTCGACTATGGGGTACGACTCGATACCGGAGACTCGATTCCGATTGACAGACGGGAAAGAGACTGGTGGCGGCTTTGATGGACGCCTATGCTTGGAACTTGACGGGTTGGGCTACAAACAGATTTAGTTCGGCGGACGTTTGGTGAAAGAGGAGACGTACTGGAGATGAAGGGTGATGGAGTTTGATTTACGCTCTCGAGGAGCTCTAAAGATACGGGTCTCGAGCGTGCCCGCCTCTTGAGGATATGTCCACCAGGCGATATTGCCTCGGTGACCTCGTCGAGGGAGGTGCCCTGCTGGGGGACGGCGTTGATGATGAGAGGTTTTCTAGGACTGTGCAACTGATTCCTGGACCGACGCGACAAAAGGGATAGCTTGGTCGAGAAGGACTTCTTCACCACCACGTCATTCCGCTCCTCTGCCTCGCATGCCGAGTCGTCATCCTCTATGACACCCCAATCCTTCATCTGAGTTCTCCGTGTCGCGAAGGCGCAGTTGCTTCATCGTCTCGACGTGTCCTTTGAGATAGGCTTGGTACGGGTGCCGAACCGGAGCGCAGGGAGAGGGGCGAGGCGATGAAATGCGACTCCCGAAGCACAGTAGAGATAGACAAGGGTGTGGAAGCGGGCTGCCGTAGCGGGGTTGAGAAGCTATCTGATTGTGCCGATGATTTGCGTTTGTTACTGACTGCAGAGGAAGCGATGGCTGAGGTCGGAAAGGCAGTCTGCCTGGACTTGAGCACAGACCCAGTTTTTGAGCGCAGATCCTCTTTGACAAGCGTGCGGAGTGGCTGGGAGGATGGGGGAGCCTTGCAGTACCGACCATGCACGCCACGTACGAGCCGGCCAACCTGCTGGATTTTCCCGCTATACCAGTCGTCCTTGCCCTTCCAATGACCCTTTCCACCAAGTCCGCAGCCTTCGTTTTCGAGTATCGCGTCCTGCTCGCGGTCGTATTCAATCCAAACCTCGGCCAGCAAGTTCCATCCAGAACGAGAAGGCGATCGAAGTTGGCGGACTGATGTTCGATGCGAGGGAGACAGAAGATCCCGCATCTGAGATTATGCTTCTGAGAACCAGTATTGAGTCTTGAACGGTTTGAATTATCAACGATGGCGTCAGCCAGCACAGTTTGAGAGGAAAGACGCGACACTCACCTTATCCTTATCGTGTAGACGTATGATCGTCTCGTTCCTTTGCTTTCCGACTGGGCAAACAGTAAGTTGTCGTCGTTTGTGCGCTCAGCCAGGCGAGGATGGGTCCAGGAAACCGATAAGCAGGCAGATCGTTGGCAGCTGTTGTAAATGGTGCGGTGGAGCACGCCGAGGATCTGGGTGATCGTCAGTGGGAACACGAGCAGGTCCCGGTGCTCAGCAGGCTCGAGGAGATGACGAACGAGCGCAGCTGGCGGGGTTTGCTGTCCTGCACTTGTACTGCGTATTATGCGTCATTCTTGTCATTATTTTTTTTCACCGCATCCACATCCGTGTCCCGTTGAATCCGTGCGTCCCAGATCCAGTACGACCACAATAGGAACCGTGCCCGCGCCTAAGTCCTGAGGAAGAAACCCGCGCGGAAAACGACGAGCGGGCAGATCGTTGGCAGCTGTTGTAAATGGATACGGTGGAGCACGCCGAGGAGCGCGATGTGGGTGATCGTCGGTGGGAACGCGAGCAGGTCCCGGTGCTCAGCAGGTTCGAGAAGATGACGAACGAGCGCAGCTGGTGGGGTTCGCTGTCCTATACTTGTACTGCGTCTTATGCGTCGTTCTTGTCGTTATTTTTTTTTCCACCGCATCCACATCCGCGTCCCGTTGAATCCGTGCGGCCCAGATCCAGTACGACCACAATAGGAACCGTGCCCGCGCCTAAGTCCTGAGGAAGAGACCCGCGCGGAGAAGTTCCCCAGCATTACGACGAGCTCCGCGTCAACCGCTATGGTGCATGAGGGCGTGGCGGAGGTGTGGTGGGAGGGAGGTAGGATGCGAGGCCGGAAAGGTCGGGTGTGGACGAGCTGAAGGCAGAGGGCCAATGATGGGGTCGGGGTCAGCGACGATCAAGATGGGTCCACATCAACGACGGTCTCCGGTAAACGGGACTTAGATAGAGATAAACCTCCTGAGCGGTATCAATCCGGGCATCCAGAAAGGGGGCGTGGATCCAGTAGTCGGTGATGGCGATGGTGATGGTAGAGGATAGCTGAGGTCGATCAGTCCTTTGTGCGCATGGGACGAGAGCAAGCTTCTCGACTGCACCGTGCCTTGCACGTTCTGCGCGCGCTCGCCTCTGCCAGTGCGAGTGGTGGAATCGATTGCGATTGATCGGAAGATTGGAAAAGCCAACCTAAGATTCTGCAGGATGTCGATGAATCATATGTGGAGAAGTCAATGTTGAGCAGGGCTGGAATCAGCCTGAGGCTGTCGCGAACGAGTCCAGAGGAGATATTGTTAGCATCGCTTTGGATGAATTAGAAATAAGTGAACTAGACTCACCAAGTTACTGAATTTCTTGAGCTTGAACTTTCTCCTGCATGTGAAGATGCAACGAACGAACGAAAGCAAAGAACTTGGAAGGGGGGAAGTGGCCACACCGTGGCTCAGTACTCGGCGCGCTAGGGCTGCGAAACGACAACGAGACGGGACCACGGCGTCACGGCTGACTCAGCGTGACGCGCCACGCGAGGGCACGTTTCCGAACCCGATCGCGATTGATCGAATGTGCTCAGATCGGTCAACGTACGTTTCGACGTGCGACCAGATGATTTAGTTTGTACACAATGAACAGAAGTAGTACTAAATTGAAATGAGCACGACATCAGGTCATTCACAAACTTCGAGTCCGATTCTGTCGTGTGCCCGTCCAAGTCGCCGAGTGCAATATCACCAAGAATACCTATGTTCTCCGAGAAGATGTACTCGCGGGAACCGACGATGGCGACTGGTGTCTTGAACTCCTTGTGCCCGTACTGAGCATACGGGCTCTGACTCGAGACAGAGTACTCTTTGAACTCGCCGAGGATGTTACGGATCTTGAGACACTCCTCAAGGTAAATTTCCTGGTTGGTATCGATGAGCTGGAGATATTCGCCGCGGTAGAAGATAATCGCGTGATTCTGGTGTCCGATTTTCGTCACCAAGAATGGGATTACCAGGCAGCTCGATGCGGAACTTGGGTCTCGGTGTTGAACTCTGAATGTCTGTCGATGAGGGCCGAAAAGAGACGAGGGTCACCGCCCTCCTTGCGCGGCGGTTCTTCTTCCAGGTAAGCAATCTGAAGATCCGGGTACGCGCGCAAAAGAAACTCGGCGTTCTCGTGTTCCTCCTTGTTGAACGTGGAGTAACGCTGCATCGAGACGACAAATTCGAACTTGCGTGTTTCCGCCAAAGAGTTGAACGACCTCGAGATTCTCAACGCGATAGAGAAGCTTGATAGCCTTGGCGTAGTTCATCATTCCAGAAACCGTGCGGTAAAGTGTCTGCGCGCGCAAAGATGCCCAGATTCGCGTGCGGAGCGTGAACTCGGGAGCAGCACTCTTGAACCCAATGCAGTAGAAGGGCAGGTCATCCATCTTGTACTGGCCTTTCTCGTCAGTACCAAAAGTAGTCGTGTCATGGGCGAGAATTTTGGTGTCCTTGACAAAGTTGTCCCATTCGACGGGATGCAGCTGATTCAGGTATTCGAGGAGAGTGACACGGGCGTGCTGATCGAGTATGGAAGATCCCGTCCGATGTAGTCGAATGCGAGGGAGGAAAAGGCCAGTAGGCGGATTTTGCGTTCAAGTTGCGGTATCTCAAGCTCTGCGTACAGCCAGGGCATTCGTTTCGGCGAAACGGACAAATGCCACGCAAAAAACGTACGATAGGTTTCGAGAGAAGGGCAGAATGGGTATCCACCCATGCTTGGAACTCTGGCAACCCGTTTCTCAGGAATATCTGGATCAGAGGGAATAGTTCGTGGTCTCGAACGGCGACGATAGGATCGAGGTTGTACAACGAATCAAAGTCAAAGACAGTCGGTATACGGAGGGCAGCGGCAATGGCATCGATAGCGGCCGAGCGGCATTCGGGTGAAGAAGATGGTAGGGTATGTACCGACAAAAGTCGATACTCGTATGCGGAGTCTCTGCACAACGGAGGTGCTAAGTGCAGGGGTATGACAAAGATTCTTAGAAGAAGTACTCACGCTTTTCCCGCTCCTCTTCACGGATGATCTCTCTGAGAGACAGGAAAAACTGAAGAACTTGTTAGGGAGAACAACGACGCGATTCTCGCTCGACACACCTTCTCATTGTAGTGGGGTGTGAGGACGGTGAATGTGGGCATGGCATCGACCGGCAGAGGTTCAGGGAGATCGATTGTCAAAGACTGAGCGAAGAAATAAATTCGACGTTCAGCTTCGCTGCCAGGCGGGAAGAATTCCCCCCTGAATCCCTTGTTGCGAAATGAAGAAGGCGCCCGCAAGCTCTGTTTCCCATCCTGACCTTTGTCGACCTGATGATACAATAGCTTTCGCACGTGTTCGATGGACAGCAAGTGCTCTCGATACATGGAGATGATGACGGCGTTCCATAATTGCGAGACGAGCACCTGAAAGAGGATCAGTCCAATGACGAGCCAAGCAATGGATGCTCCATACCTTTGGCTTGTACTTGATCTCCATCTCCCGCGTGGCAAGTAACTTGGCATATATCCGCTTGGGTAGTCGCGTATAGATGTCCTTCCATGGCGTACAGATAGACAGTCCAATCATGAATGACCGCGTGATACTGAACACGGTGTTCCAAATGATGTACCAGAGGAAAGTATTCAAGAAAAAGAGCACCAGATCCATGATATACATGATGGTAAGAGTGAACGCCGCTTGGTTCGAGCACAAGGCAGGGCCAAAGTACTTGTCGTTACAGCCTTGGATCTTCATGTTGACCATCACCGCAATAGGGTCACGGAATCAAAGGGTGAGGAAAAAGTACGAATCCGTAGCCTTGCAGCCGAACGCGAGAGCCCAGAGAGCAATGGACGCGAGTCTTGCCCGTGGGGGTAAGCCTGGGTATGATGCTGTGGACGCCTGGCTGGCGAGATACTTTCTCGATTTGCCGGAAACCCTGTCGCCAAACATGCGGCCAGAGTGCATGATTGCAAACAAGAGGGTGGCGACGACCGAGATGAAGAATTGCACGATGCCAAGGATGAGGGAGAGCGA
The DNA here is from genome assembly GCA_038091595.1 of Leccinum subatratum. Lineage (NCBI taxonomy): Eukaryota > Fungi > Basidiomycota > Agaricomycetes > Boletales > Boletaceae > Leccinum > Leccinum subatratum. The sequence goes on along the minus strand of JBBPOT010000113.1, from coordinate 8,944 downwards.
TCCTGAATTACCACCCGAGCTAAACTCAGCGATGGCGATGTAGACAGTGTGCTAGAGTGATCAACAAGAACAGTAACCGATGAGAGAGATGGGAAGTGCTGTTCCAGGTAGTGGGGATATATGAGAACTCCGCGAGAGTAGCAGCGATCATGATAAGGGTGGCCACGGCGCCTCCCAGAGCGGTGACGGACCATGGCAAGGCGGGAGAATTGGCGACGGTGTTGTTGGGTCTGGTAATCTGGTAAACTTTCGGGGAGTTATATGCCATGTAGAACCAATAGAGAGAGATGTGGATGACCCAGACGCGGTTGAAATTGACGAGTAGGTGACCAAACGAACGCTTCTCGAGGTACGTCTTGAAGAACGCCTTGTTCCGCTCGATGCGGTCGAACTTCATGTACCGGTGAGAGGGTGGCAAGTCGATCAACCTCGTCTAAGAACGCCTCGTGTGAGAGTACTGAACGAAATGTGAGGGTATAAGAGCAGCATACCTTGTCTGTGAGCATGATGCGGACGATGCCCTCTGGGTACCAGAAAAGCTGGTTGACATCATCATAACCGATGATGTCGGCGCGGTCCCTTTCCTTGCGTACGAATCTGCCCTCGACGACCTCGTAGCCTTGATCACGAATGAAACGATAGAGGGGTTTGACGACAGAGCGAAGGTAGAGACCTTCGGCGACTGGATCGACGCAGCGGTAGCAGTCGTCTGCGCACTTGAAGATGAAACAGAGACACTCTGGTACGAAACGAACCTGGGCAGCCTCGCCCCAAAGGAGGAGATAGAGGGCAATCTGACGAAGACGGTCATATTGGCTCATATTGTTCATGGCCTGACGCCATCGGTCCATTGCGGTCTTGAGTGACTTTTCGCTGGTATTGCGAACTGATTTGCCCTTGGTGAACCGGAGACGCTGTAGGCCGGGGTTCTGCATGTAGCCAACGGCATCGTCTAGGTCTAGCTGAGCTGCGAAATACCATTTTCCGAGTCGGTAGTTTGCATGTTCACCGCCGATGTAATCGGCGTGAAGAGTCAACAACGCCTGGTTCGGGGACATCCTCGATGTACGACTATCCAAAAGTTGCATCAGGAAATCAAACTAGCCATAAACCTTCGTCAGAAAAGAGTGAAATGAAATAAATAAAATGATGAGACGGACCATGTTGCGCATCGAGTCGCGTTGAAAACCAAACTTTTCGGCGAGGTCGAGGAAAATGTCCTCGATTTCTTCCTTGGAGAGCGGAATTTGCCGTTCTGTCGTCCAATCAGCGTACTGGTCCTTTACACTGGATGGCATGGCGTACTCGACGTAGGCGGTGGCGCCCGACTCGGACGGGCCCATCCGGATTGACCCAGTGACTCTGCGGAGGGCGCATACCCACGCCCATTGACGTCGACGTTCAACTGTATGTACTGCTCGATAGAGCGTGTCTCGGTTAAGATCTGATGTGGAAGTTGCTGCAGCGACCTTTGGGCGGGTTCGATGTCCGGGTTCGGGTCTGGTTTCGAAGTGGACGCAACGCCATCTTCTGCGGCCACGCTCGTGGGCGACAGCGCATCGATATCCTCCGTTTCCTCGCGTTCCAACGGGACCAGGCACATTTTCGACCCAGTCGAGAGGGAGGTACCCATGCGTTGTACCTTTTCCCTCGCCTTGACCTTGGTACCTTTGCGATATCGCTGCACGACATGTTTGAAATATTGCGACCGAGGATTCCCTTATATCGGGTGGTGTGTGTATGCTTAGGAAACGACTGCATACTATACGGTTAGCGCCTACTGACAGGAAAAACAATTAGATGCCCACCGTAAATGAATATCGTCATAGTTGCAACGCCAACCAAACCCCAGACTACGAAGATGGAACGACCCGTCGGTGTTGTCGGCGTCAAATCTCCATAGCCAATCGTTGAGAAAGCAATAAAACCTATCGAAAATCGTTAGTCGAGATATATTCTTCGAGGAATGGGAATGCTAACAAAAGTATATGGACGTTCCGTGCGTCCAACCCTCGGTCACTTTGAAGATGTCAGTATAGACTCGATATGTCATCACTTCACATTTTGTGTTGACGCACCATCAACGAGAAAGCAGAAGAAGCCAAAGCCAGAGCGTGTAGTGTATGCCGTCTTCTCCATACCAGCCACGTCAGCGTGATAGTTTCCCGAATCGTCAGAGCTTGTTTGCAAACTTCCGGAACTACCTGGTAGGCCATTTGTCCATCTTCGGACGAGGCGTTCTGATCGTCATATCTGCTGGGAAGGGGAATTCCACCGGATTCGTAGACGAAGAAGCTAAAAATTGTGAGCATCGCAGCCATAGCAGCCAACCGACGATGTGTTAGAGGTTCGGGGGCACGATCGTCACGATGATAGACCGAATGGATCGCGAACCAAGACGTTAGAGGATGATGCTCCATTCCGAAAGGGTGGTGACAAGCGTCTTGACCATACGTTTCGTAAAAGTCTGCGGGAAGCAAGGTATCGAGGGGTAAGCCTGCCTCGAGGGCTGCAGCCTCAAGTTGACACCGCGGAAGGGCCATGACGGGGCCCGCGGTTGTTGCGTGTGGTTCTCCTGGCAGTCGACATAACTCCCCAGCGGGCAGGGATGGGGAGGGCCCGTCATCGACGTCGTTGTCGTTGTCGTGGTGTACCGTCCTCTGTCTGTGTGCGAAGGGAGACGCTCGGGCGGTCATGCCTGCTTGCTCGTCCGTCGGGACACCCTTCTCCGAGGATCAGGGTCGGGCCATCTGGCGTGCGATGTACAGTACGAGTAGGGGCAGGTAAGGGAGCGGTGGGTAACGTTTTCGAGCCTGCAAAAGCTCTCACCAGGGGGCTTGCCGCTACCCCGACCGCTGTCCATCCGAGTCCGTTTAGGGTTCAGCTACCAATCTTCAGCCCTATCGAAGAAGTTGGCCAGACTCGCCGAGGCGACTGAGGCGATACGAGGGCGTGACCCCGGATAGATTGGTTGCATAGTGGGGTACACGAGTGGGGAGGAGGGAGGCTTCCTGCTCGAATGAGAGAATGAGAGAGAAAGATAGAAAAGGGAGGGGATCCCACAGGTGGTGCGGGCAGACCCATCGACTTTACTGAATACGTTGTCGTAGTCCTCGTAGTCTTGTTCGATATACTTGTTGGGTGCGTGCGAGCCGGCAAACTCGCCTGGCCTCTGATCGCCCCGTCGATCTGGAGCCACTGGAACCGGAGCACCGAAGACGATGATCGTGAACGCAAGCGAACTGAGCCCGGTTGAGGGCCGTTCGGGTCCGTGGGGCTGAGTAAAGCATGCGAGGGTTTGCGTGAAAGGCCAGAAAGTAGCACTGATACTGGACCTGGTAAGCTGGGTGCGATACTGAGGTTTGCGTGAAAAGCCAGAAAGTATCGCTGATACTGGGCCCGATGAGCTGGGTGCGATACCGAGGGTTTTGATGTCGTCTGAATGGAATAGTCCACGGCGGTGCAGAGTTTTTCATCTGTAGATGATATGATGTCCCTCGCAGGATGAACTAGAGACGACAGTTGAACCAACCATGAATTCCGCAACCCTCTCCTGTAAGACGATGTCATCTTCCTCGTATTCAAGGTCTGAGTAGTCCTCCGCGACGGAACGATGTCCGCTGCATTAGTTTCTCCAACGCTACGTGCAGAGAAATGGTCAACGAATCAAGGATAAAGCAACAGGGATCAATCACCTTGCAACTACTTCGGGAACGATGAACCACTCGAAATCGGCATCCTAGTTACTTGTCTCCTCTTTGTGCTTCTGAAGAACAAATGCCAACGGCCCGGATCTGGATTTTATCCACTAGACTAACAGCAGATAACATTCCTGGAGCGGGAAGTGGTGCTTTGGGAGCTACTAGTGATGACATTGATTGTTGTGGTCGAAGGGGAGGGAGTTGAAATAAATTAACACTGACTTTGTTGTGATCGAACGTATCACCGTGACCGCGGGCATTGGCGTGTAAAAAGGCTGCTAAATTAAGGTACCGATGCGCCACCGACGAAAAGTTCGATAGGATCTCAAAGACAGTAAAAATCCTACAGGATTTAGACTTCATATAGAGTATATGGATCCTTAGAATTTCAAGTCTTTTATCCTTATTTCACGTCTATTCAGACGTGCACCTGCCAGTGTACATTTATGCCTCTTTGATTTTTAATATTCGGGCTAAATGTACAAATGTTTAAAAATAAAGGTGTAGGTGCACTATCCGATAGACGTGAAGTCTGTCGGTGCGGCCACGTGCTCTGAAATCGAGTGGCGGTATTCGTTGATAAGTTACAAAAGCTACAAAAGCTACAAAAGCTACAAACATTAAGTTTTGTTCGTATAATTGAAGCATGAATTTCATCAAAGATGATAAATCTTGAAGACACAATAGCATCAACGACAAGGATCCTGGATAACGGACTTGAGATTGTAAGGATCTATATACTGTATACGAAGTCTAAATCCTTCATCAGACTCAAGTAGTATGACATGCAGGGGAAAATTTACATTTCAATAGCTCGTTCCTTTAAGAACAGCCTCATCGTAGTTATAATTACTCGAAGGACGTCTTTGTGCACCGGATGATGTCTGGGAGCTATTGGGAATGCCACCGTCCAAGGGTGTTTCAGGAGCTTCTTCGCCGATATCCGTAGATTGCTGCCCTTCTGGAAACAATGAAGAAGAAAGTCCTTCAGAATTACCCTCTGGTATCCGAGGACAATCGTCCTGCACAACGTGGAAGAGCGGTGGTATAAGATCGAGGCAATAGTATGGTGGCTTGCCTCCTAGAAGTTTGATGACCACGCAGCCAACGCTCCTGCATCAAGAGCATGAGAGAAAGAGAGACGCGTCGACGTCCAACCTACCAGATATCGCAAGCCGTTATTACACTGGATTGTTCGATGACTTCGGGTGCCGCTGACAATGAAATCATGTCAGCGTGTTCGTTAGTAAGTTGGCACCCTCGATGTCTCGATGAATGACACACCCTGGTCGTGGAGGTATGCGAGGCGTTCAAACACTTGACGACGTAACTCGTTTCGTTGTCCTCTTCACTATACTTGTCGAATTCGTGGGAGCTGGCAACTCGTCTGCCAGCCTCTGATCGCCCCATCGATTCAGAAACAGTCGAGCCACAACCAACGAAAGACGACCGTGAATGCGAGCGGATTGAGCCTGGTTGGGGGACACTCGGGCCCGCGGGACTGAACGAAGCGCGTGCGTTTGCGTGAAAGATCTGCATCAGCACGAGGTTTGGCTGTCGACTTTGACTTTTTCTTCCGTTTCTTCTTCTGCAAGGAAAGATAAGCGATAGCACCCGGGCCCGATGGACAGTTCTGAATACCTACCTTTTCTGCAACCTTTCTGACGGTGGTACCTGGACCTCATCATGAACAGACGACGCCGACGAGGGTGCCTTCCGCAGTGTCAGCAGGGCAACAAATCGGAATGAATTGATCACGAACCTCGTCGTAGTCGAACTGGTTGTCATCCGCGAGCGTTGTGGGCGGGAGCTCGACCTGTGCCGTATGATGCGGCGTGTTTCAAACAGGAACAGGAACAATCTTGTATCTCGAGTAAGTCATCATCGGATGACGGCGCACAAGCGTTCTGCTTCTCTGGGCATATCTCTTGAGTTTCTGAATGTGCCTCTGGGGTTTCCGAATGTATCTCCGAGGTCGTGAGGGTGATCGGAGGCTGCGATAGTATAGTGTGGGATAACACAGGCGGTGGCAACTGGTCCTCGTCGTGATCAGATGGCGCCGCCGGGGGAGGGGTCGAAATGGTGGCGGATATTGGTGGCGCTGGGAAATCTGGAGCATTATCATCCGTAGATTGCTGTCCTTCTGGAAACGAAGAAGAAGAAACTCCATAATCGGTGAGACACCTTCTGGTATCTCATGGGACGATCATCTGCATAAAACGTGGAAGAGCGCCGGCATAGGATCGAGGAAATGGTATGGTGGCTTGCACTCTCGAAGCTCGATGATCACAAGACCAACGCTCCTGCGGTAAGAGTATGAGAGAAAAGAGACGTATCAGAAAATCCAACTTACCATATATCGGAAACAATCATTGCGCCGGATTGCTCGATGACCTCGCCACTGACAATAACATCGTGTCAGCGTACCAAAAAAGAAAGTAAATATTACATACTCCAATCTAGGTTGCCAACGACAGCATTATGTAACGGTCGTTGGGGAACAACACTAAAATCTGCAAGCTTTGCACGTGTCCGTCTTTGCTCGTTAGTATATCTGCATCGTTGATGAGTCTCGATAAATAACGCACTGATCATGGAGGTACAGTTTTAACGTCTCGTAAACCATGTCCGTAGGAGGAAAGAACACTGGCGCAATACCCACGGGGATCAGGAAGGTCCGCTTCTGCGCTGCATTTTGGCCACAGCTTCTCGAGCTTTACTAGGTGCATCGTGTGAAAAATAAACAAATAAATAAATACTGGTACTGCTAGACCTAATCAAACATAAGTCATCAGGTAAATTTAGATGATATGACAGCTCCATATATAGCATTATCTACCCTACAAAACCCCATAGTGTATATAATGATGATGTATACTTTGATAATGCTATATAATCCATGGAAGTGTTGATAGCATGGATCAAATTTGACATATAGTTTCAATAGATAATCTATATCCACATGATAACAGTTGATCTTCTCCAACATGATTTTTGGTCTGTGGATTATAGTATCAGTATGGTATTGCACAGATAATATATATCTACATGATAACAGTTGTTCCTCTCCACCATGATTTTTGGTCTGTGGACTGCAGCACTAGTATGATATTGCACAGATAATATATATCCACATGATAACAGTTGATCTTCTCCAACATGATTTTTGGTCTGTGGATTATAGTATCAGTATGGTATTGCATAGATAATATATATCCACATGATAACAGTTGTTCCTCTCCACCATGATTTTTGGTCTGTGGATTATAGTATCAGTATGGTATTGCATAGATAATATATATCTACATGATAACAGTTGTTCCTCTCCACCATGATTTTTGGTTGTGGACTATAGTATCAGTATGGTATTGCACAGATAATATATGTCCACATGATAACAGTTGTTCCTCTTCACCAGGATCTTGTGATTTCATGATAAGATATATATGACTATTCAAATCCCACCATATATAGCAAGAAATCAGATTATGACCTCTTATATCTCTAAGATTATTCTTGCAATGTATATTTAATAACATTATTCAAGTCATAATATTGTAACAAACATAGATATATTGACTATTATATATTTGATAGATAACCTTACCATTTCTATCAGTGGTTGATTTGTAAACTGCATGTCAGACCTGTAGGATGATCCTTGCCATATTTGTCATAATTCTGAGTCTTAATAACATGCAGCAAGAATAGACACATTATTATTCTATCCGTGACGTGTGTGATACATTATGCTATCCATTCAACACTGAAATCATTACATTTTGTGTTCACCAAGAAGGAAGAGACGTAGATTCCAATGTAATAATATGTAAAATGAATACAAAATTCTAACGGCAGAACAGGAACGAGGGCACAGGACTAGTAGCAACACATGAGCATGATTATGTGAGTCTATCTATAGGTGCCGCTGCTGCCTTGATTGCTGCTCGCCTGCGCCGGATTGTTGCCAATGCGCTATTCTCGGATGGTAACCGAGTACTTTCAGCATTGGAGGGGAAAATCTGCCTATGGAAGCATTGATATATAATTGAATGTTATGAATATATCATCATACTTACCTATTCCACCATTGTAAAAGTTGGTTTACTTCATCTCGTTTGTCTGGGTCATCGAGAAGCTCAAGGATGCTATTATAGAACCGCTCTGAATCCGTCAGTAGATCTGAACGAGAGAATACCTGGGCTGATGTCAGGGCAAAACGGGCCTACAAAACATTTACAACTGTTGGCAAAAGTTAAACGAATGAAACAAACTCGCCTGTGTTGCAACATATGCAATGGAGGCTTTCGTCACACTGTACATTCCATGGATACGCGCATTGCACGAGCGCGTGGCCTTCGGCTCTTCGAAGTCGACGGAACTCGGAGAAGTGAATATATACTTGAAGGCCTGTATGCTCGTACATTTGTAAATCAGCGGTCAATGACACGGAAATTGACATACAGAAACTAGAATCCCACTGCGCAATAATCCATTCCATGGATCTTCTGCGTCATACGTGTAGTTCGCGTACAAAAGGATCGGCCATTGATCCCCAGCAACCCGGAGCTGGTTGTTGCGCAGCTTCTCCTTAATTCTGTAATACATTATGCAGGGCCGGGTTAAGAGAACGACACACTTACCCCGCGTTAGACCAGTCGTAGCCAGCTGGGCAGAGTAACGCGCCGGTGCGTTCGTGGTTGAATCCTCGAGCAGATTTCGCGTTGCGCGGGATGTGAGGGTTGAGCGTCTGACCTTTCGGAGTGATCCAGTCGACGATACAGCACTTCATTCCTTTCGTGTCGTCGGCCCTAGCGCCGTTGGCGCCTCGCTGGATCTGTGGACCAACAGTCAGTGGATCGTTTGTCAGTAAGGCATGACTCACTAACTCCGCCATACTAACGACTTCTTCCTCATTAGAGGACAAGAGTCGAGACTCGAGCGATGGGACATGTTTTAGTAACTCTCGAAAGACGCCGTACTCCTTCCTTTCGCTGTGCCGAATTCTCGTAGGTGAAATCGGTTGTATAAAATGAAGATACTCACTAATCCGAAAACGTCTCCAAGTCTCTATTTTCCAGTTCGCCGACCATGACAAGGCCGTTAGTAAACAACGTCTGCACGCTGCAAAACGCATGAATAGCGCGTCCGAAGTGACGCCCATGGTGTACCAACGGGTCTTGAACACTTCTGCAACGCAATCAGTATCGTGAATCAATGAATCGGGAATACTCACGGCCGTT
>JBBPOT010000112.1:0-19945 GCA_038091595.1 Leccinum subatratum | reverse complement strand
CCGAGTGCGTGAAGTTTATATGTACGCAGATTCAGCACTTTGGAACGACGTCCGGTTGTTGTGCCCGGGGCTGCTACGTTATTCTGAGAGCGAGTGAATGACCCGCCTTTCGAACGAGCTTTCTGTCGCATACGAGACTCTGCTTCACGCCGAAGCTCTTTCGTGGAGAATGCAGAGCATGTCTCATCAGTGAAATTGCGAAGTTTGTGACCCAGATCTCGCGTGACTTCTTCCAAGATGGAGAGCGTTTCATCAGTATGCATTCGCAATTTGGCAAGACCGTGCCAATGGGCAAGGATAAACAACATCTTGATGATTTGACCATTATGTGGTTCAGGAAGGAGTCCCGTAAAGACGGGAATTGCACACTGTATATGCGGTCAGGTAAGACAACAGTTGTGAGTCCATCAACAATATAACTCGCCCGCAGAAGGTCTTCAAAATCGCGTGCAGCCAGTTGTTTCAATTCAGACATGTTTCGCCGAAAGCGCCGTATTGTATCACGACCAAAGGTGGGCACCTGTCTATAACTGTTGTGATACTTGAGTCCCTCTCCTCTCTAGATCACGGATGAACCGAACAAAAATCTCACCGCTGGTCAAGGGTAGCAAGGAGGTTCCCTTTAATACTATCCAGTATTCTCAGCAGGTGGATGAATATTGCTTTCCACACCCCGAGCTCAAACTCATGTAGTAGATCAACCACCAACATAAGAAAGAAATCAAATTGTAGGGCACAAAGCCTCGTGGAAAAGGCATTCTGCACAAGATGTCAGTACTCATCATGTACCATCATGCGACACACCAGCGTACCTCTGTTGGTACCAACGATTCGTCCTTGAGAAGTCTCTCGACCTGCACAGCATCTACCACGTACTGTCCTTCATAGATGAACTCTCGTGCGGCAGTAATTTTTTCTTGCCGCTCAGCTGTGTCCTTGCGCATAAACGATTGTCGCCGTAGCATATCTGTTTCTGTCGCTACCAACGGTATCTGGTCTTTGGAGACGAGACATCGCGGGCAGGGACAATTACCAAGGTTGCGTATGTTTGCAATGAGGACTCTACATCAGGATTCAGTAAACACTCGACTCCGAAGGGGCAACCTAAAATCAGGTCATGAAATCATTTACTTACTTTTCAGGATAATCGGCTGAATAGGTAAAGATCCGAGGAAACAAGCGTCTGGTACATCCGTCAGCACATAAAAGTACGAAACCATGTTGATAGGCCATGATAAAGTCGTCGTCAAGAAGCACTCGCCACTGGGAATGGAACAATTCCCTGTGACAATGTGTGTAGAAGGAACTATTGGGTGGGTAACTTCCCGAGTTCTCTAACACGAAGTCTTTGAATTCATCAGCATCAGCAAAACACAAAAATACTGGCCAGTGCTGTACAGTGCTGTACCGCGAGCCACAGTGGTCACAGTGTCACAGACATGTCCCCCATTGGCCAGTACTGGTACAGGGCTTAAAAGGTGGCTAAAAAGCAATATTATATTGATTGCTAACTTTTTGTCACTCAGATTCCACTCTGTGTTGCACTGTGACGGGCTGTAGGGCTGTGGGGCTGTGCCAATATGGGTGTTTTGCTGATGGAGTGACTCACTCTGATCAGCTGAAGACACATTTCTGCAGACTACGTCTCTGCTGTGCTGCATGGCCATGCAAACGTGTGGTCTGTGCTAGCGGCAGAGTGCGCGAGTATTCTCGCAAAAGACATCTTAATAAATCATGAAACCTTGGAATCCGTTATAGCGAACAATCTGACGTTTCGGAAGGAAAAGGTCATTGCGGTGATGAGTGAGGTGTCAAGCAGACACGACCCTCGTTTGGACCCAGACACGGGTTTCACGGGGATAGTGGCCAACGAGGTACCTAAGTATTTTGACACTGAATCTATTCAGTAGCTGATCTACATATGCAGCTCCGCGGAGTTGCATCCTCGTATCTGACGATGGTGTGGCGCGCTATAGACCGCTTGCTTTGTACGCCTGACCCAACATTTTCCCGCGACTCATTCTTTTCAACATTCGCTTCTATTTCCCATCTTCGTCCTGATGAATCCGTCTTGAGCACAATCGAAAGGAACACGACATGGGACCCGAAGCTGGGATATCCTTTCTGGCACGTGCAACAGGATTCAGGCCAGATCAATTGGTTTGCAAACGGAGCAACTCACCACTTGTTGCACGAGACCCTCGTCAACGGAACTTCTAGTGCATTCATCGCGGGTGTACATGCGGTTCGGAGGACAAGACCCAGGGATCTTCAGGTCATGTGGAGCAGTTCGATGCTCTACTACATCGAGAAAATTACGTTCGTCCTTGCGTGGGTAAGTTCCTATTCGCTATCCTCGAAGGTCCAATTGTAATGCCCCACCTTAGGCAGTAGTGGAGATGCGTGCCCTGGCAAAGGACGAATACATGATCGCGGAAACACCCTTTTTGACGATGTCTCGGCTTCGGAATGTGGCGTTCGAGTATTCTTTGATTAGTTTTTTCTTTGACACGATCCTCCTCGAGGACAGTGAGCGCCGTAAATCCTTGGTTGAGTTGAGTTGCTATGACCAGATTACATTCATTTGATCTTTTGTTTCCGTATGTACACATCATGTCTGTCGTTACATGCCAGTGTCCGTGAATGTTGAACGTTGAACGTTGATCGCTATCATGTGGCTCTTAGGAAGGTCACGTGTCGTTCTCACAGCAAGGATGCGTGTGACTCATCAATTTGTCTGAGTTTGCTTTGGACCTCCATCTGCCAGCTCCAGTCGCTTACAACATTAGATATGGCAAGTATTGATAAGGACCCGCTCCACCTCCATCCCACTACATTTCTACCACTCGAGCGCGAGTTTAGCTCGCAGACATTCCGCAAGATCGCAGGACTTTCGTCCCAGCGTTCCCCACCTAAAGGTGCTGCTCTCGTTGGTACAGACCAGGATCTTATCGAAGGGTCCGAGTCCGCTAGCTATAACAGAGCTGTACATGAAGGCATGAGGCTTCTGGTGAGTTCTATTGAAAATCGATCAGCGTTCTCACACGAGCATTCTGTTAGCAATACCAAACCAACACCCTTTCTCCAGACTTTTTAAGAAAGATGTTCGCAGATGCATTATCGTTGAAACATTCACTTGCCGCCAGCCTTGCTGAAGCTGAGAAAAAATGCTACGATTGGGAGAGTACTATGCGTCAAATTCTTGGAGAAGCTGAGGTTCAGAGGTTCTCTCAAGCACATGCTACTGCCAGTGCCCATCGAGCGAATTCTGCGAAGGGGCAGTATATCGCCGCGATCACTCGCATCAGGTTGGAAGACTTTTGTCTTTCCCGCAAGACACAGAAACAATATATTGAAAGTCTGCCAGATGTAACCCGGTGAGCCTGTGCCTTGTTCATACCTTACAACCAGTTTATGTACATCACATCAGTTTAGCAGCTATGTGACGTGGAATCACTTATCATTAATCATATCTTGAACGACCGTCCTCTTCCCCTCCCCTCTTGTCCAAAGTGGATATACTGTTTTGTATCGAACATGCATGTATTCTCCCTTTCTCCCTTCTCCCTTCGCTTTTTCGATTCGTACTATTTCCACTGCACCACGTAGGCTACGCTATGTAAATGTGGCGCGGTTTTCTTTACGAAGAATATTGTATTGTTGAGTTGCAACTTTCACGAAAGCGACTCTTCTAGCTGTTACACTTTGTAACTCCGTCGGCTCTGCATAAGTTGGTACAAGTTGGTCAGAATTACCAGTGACCCTTCTTTCTTATGTTGCTCTGCAGATGCCAACTACTGAGGACCCGACGTATACCCAGACGTGTGTTTGTAACCGCACTTTTACCGATCTCGGGGCTTTCACCCGGCACGAAAGAGGATGTTACAAGGGCAAGAAACGCCTCGCTGGTGCTCTTGCAGTGGCAAGAGAGGTTTATCAAACAAAAAAACGTAGGCTGGGTAAGCCGGTCACCAACATAGGTCTTGCATTAGATAGCAAGGCTGCGAGCAGCTCCAGTGTAACCGCGTCTAAAATTAACGAGGGGCCGCGTCCTTCTGAGTCGAGTCAGGTCAGCATTTTAGCCTTGATATCAGCGACTCGGACAAGCTCACGTAGATGTCCTTCTGTCCGCAACAGCAAATAACGGACGACGTGCCCTTGGCACTGGATGAAGTTCGTTCTTTCGCGCAGCCCAAGTCAAGATACGCCCCTCCCAGACTGCCGTCACAATTTCCAGACGTGCTTCCAGAATGCCTGTCTCCACTTCCCCCTCCTGAACTTTGTACTCCTTCCCTGCCTCAAGCCTCAGACGCACCTTCCGCATCTCACAACATGGCGGACCTTCCTGTCGAACAATCCCGTCAATCCTTACTGTCTTCGGTGCGCAAGATATTCAAGACGCAGTTGAACAGGTTCGGGCTATTCCGCGTGTACAACGCTGCCTCTCTTCCTCTTCACGACCCAGAAGATCCCTCTTCCGTCGAAAACGCCTGTTCGCAACCTGTCAATGTTTCGCTGAAGTCAGCGACCCAATCCGAAAACTGTTATCATCCTTATCCCAACAAAAGTTCCATGCACCTCGGTGATTGGTACTGGAACCAAGGGACGCAGAAATCTAAAGAAAATTTCAGGCAATTACTTGAGATTGTTGGTGACCCATTCTTTTCACCTTCCGCCGTGTCGCAGACCCGATGGGATACCATCGACAAGCACCTTGGAGGAAACCAATTTGATGGGGATCTTCCTGAATGGTTGAGCGAGGACGAAGGATGGAAATGCTCCTCTGTGACCATCTCAGTACCATTTCATAGCCGGTCAAGGAATCCAGGAGCGAAGGACTACGTCATTCCTGGGTTTTACCATCGGTCTCTCGTCTCGATCATCAAGGAGAAGATTTCGAATCCAGCCCAGGGATCCCTCTTCCATTTCGAGCCTTATGAACTGCGATGGCATCCGCCTCACAGAGACCGTGACGTCAAGGTGCACGGCGAACTTTTTACCTCTACTGCGTTCCTCGAAGCACACCGCGCCCTCCAAGACTCACCCCCGGAGCCTCAATGCGATCTGCCCCGTGTCGTCGCAGCCCTTATGTTCTGGTCCGATGCGACACAGCTGACTACTTTTGGCGACGCAAAGCTCTGGCCCCTCTATGTTTTCTTTGGCAACGAGTCAAAGTACCGGAGATCACAGCCGACGAATAACTTGTGTTCTCATGCAGCTTATTTCCAGACGGTAAGTATGCATTTTCATTTTGCTAAACTGAACTTATTATTATTCTAGCTACCAGACAACTTCAAGGCCTCAATCCCAATAGCGACCATCGCGATATAGTAATGCTTCAAACGGGAGGCGGGGAAGAACTAGCGCAACATCGCTTCTGCTACGCTCGCGTCGTCGGCATCTATCACGCGAACGTCCAGTATATCGGTCCGGGGCTCAAGGACTACAACACTCGGCGAATAGACTTCTTACACATACGATTATTCGAATGGAATCCACCCAGCCATGGAGTTGAGCTCGACATCTTGAGGTTCGTTCCAATGGACGACGACAACGCATTCGACTTCGTTGATCCCTCCGTTGTAATAAGAGGATGTCATCTCATCCCCGCATTTGCGAAGGGAAGGACATACGCAGACTGTGTTGGACTATCCTCCTTAGCCAAAGACTCTGACGACTGGAAGCACTATTATGTTAACAGGTGTCGCGATTTCATTTTTCTTGTGACTGGTCTAACTCTACTGATGCACTATACTTCGAACAGGTTTGTGGATCGGGATATGCTGCTCAGATACCATTGGGGTCTTGGAGTTGGCCATACGTATTCTCACACTCAAGACAGTGTGCCGCACTCAATGGCTAGGATTCCCCGCACCCCTCTCGAACATGTCGATTCAGAACTCAATACATTCGGGAACAGTGTCTCGCATTCCGCTCTCGGTGGATTTGCCGACTTAGACAACGACTTTTCCGTTTCTGATCTCGACGCACTCGAATGGCAGTTTCCTGATACAGGAAAGGCGTATAGTCGAGTCGGCGACAAGCGACGCAGTGACGAGTTCTCCGATTTTACCTTCATCGACGCCAGTACTTCCAGATCCCTCGTTCATGGGTTCGATGATCTTGGCGCTGGTCTATCGCTCGGTGAACTAGATACTCTTGAGTGGGAGACGGAGTCTGCAGGTGATGGTGGGAGTTTCGATGATGGTCATGATGGATCAGTTGCCTCGAAGGACGATTCAGACGCTTTGGAGATGTACGAGATGTATGGTTGTGATTGGGATAACTGTAGTGACGAATCGGACTAGATTTGAAACTGTCCTCCCATTGTTTCATTCTCAGAGTGATAAACAAGTTTACCAGTGACAAGTCTATCTATCCTGTTTTCTCCTGTATCTTCATCGTCTTGCGTTTCAAGTTCGCGCGGCGACGACAGCTTGCGGCGCGCTCGCAATCGACTCACCACGATGCTGTTTCACTATCATGCCAGTGGCCGATATAATCACACCACCCCTCGCTTCTCAAATGCTGGAAGACATCAATGCTGAGCTCTCACTATGAGCTGCAGCCCATGTCGCGTGCATTGTGCCCTCGTCTACTTCATTTCCTCCTACTTCAGGGTCCGTATTCCTACCAGCACATTAGTCCTTTCGAGCTTTGAACTGTTCACGTTCCGCCTTCGCCCACGAACATGACGCTCACCACACCACGCATTCCGGAAGAAGGGGACGGCGAGGACGAGAGCGAGCTGTTCCCGCTTGGAAGCTAGGACAGCGTTCGCGGTACTCATCAACGTTTTGACGAATTGTCCGCACAGGTCGGAAGAACGAATGGTAGACGAGTTCAGTCGACGAGGATTGAATGAAGTGGTTATGGTATGTCGCGGTACGGTTCTTGATTGTATCGATGTGGTGTTGACCTCTCGTCTAGGCCCGTAGTACGATACACAAACTTGAAACCATCGAATTCGCTGCTCAAGCAGTTGGATATATATACGGAAGAGAAGTACGAAGACAAAGATTTTCGCGAACGTGCACTGCGAGCAGTGTGGGATAGTCCAATCAGTCGATGGAGACGTCAGAACCGAATGTCTTGTTCGACGAGATCATGCAACCCGTTCGGTTGCTCGACGCTGAAGGCCCATGGAGAGTATAGGGCCGTCGGTATCCCTTTGCATTTCTCTCACGGACTTTGCCTTTGATGGTGTTGGTTTTCCAGGTCGTGCAAGAGTCGCTCTTTCCGTCGTAGATGAAAGATGAATTCGTTGGGGGTATCGCTGCGATAGAAGACGCGTACGTTTTCTAGTTCGGCGCTGTCGCTGTGAAACTAATGTAGAGTGTCCAGTAAGCAAGCGTGGACGAGCTTTCTTCAGAGTTTTGTCATATCTGTGGAACAGTTCTTCGAAAGCTTCCCATCGGGCATACGGAGGAGGCATTTGAAGAGGAGATCCAAGAGTGGGGCCATCGAGCGGAGGACCTTGCGCGAGAGGTTCGCATCTCTTATTCTCTTTCCTTTCCTCTCAAGCGATCACACCACGTTTTTCACCGTTTGCGAGCAGAATGCAACATTGAAGCACCGTCATCGTAAGGAAGGCTCTGCTATATACGTCGGAAACGTTTTGTTACCTCCTGCTGCGTCTACACCTGCACCGTTACTGTCGCCCTCTCCATCACCCACATCCTCGTACAAGTCAAAAGCCAACCCGGAACGAACGAGGTATGTTGGTGCATTTTTCTAGGTGATCGCTGGGGTGATGCAAAGACTGATGATGCAGAAGGAGAAGGATGCTCTGCCCTTTCCTTTTCCCTTGCCCACCTTTTTCCCTTTCCCTTTCCCCTTCTACAGGACATCGCTCCTATCCTTGAATATCGTTGTCGGTAGCCAATGAGTCACAAAATTGGTCGGAAGCGTTATTTTGCTGAGAAAGACGTTACGGACCTCGCAGGCGAGGTAGATCGTCTGACGATCCAACGCTCGGGGGGATGCGCATGAACAGGTGGGTGTTGAATTCCTGGGCCGAGGATGGAATAGTGGTGATTATATCCGAATTTCTAGGACGACCGAGCCAGGAAGGAGTGCGACAAGGCGAAACTGAATTCGTTCATCAAGGAGATAACGACTTCTCAATGAAAAGGGCGAAAGCAAGATAATCTTTTTCGTCCTCGCTCTGATGCGTTTTCAAGATGGGCAATGTGCTGTTGAACAAAGACAAAGAGTTGGCGCACGTCAAGGGCTTGCTCGAGTCTGTACGCTCGTCTTCAAACTGAGGGAGACGAAAAGACGAGCGAGATGGACGTTTGGATGATTGTCGATGTATTGTCTCCGCCTCTACCTCCAGCTAAAGCCATCCCAAGATTTGTCATCATCAGGCACGTTGTCAGTCACCACCTCCACCACCTCCTTCGCCCCCGCCCCTAGTGCCTCTTCCTAGTGGCATGGTGTCTCCACTTCCCCATCTTCCCGGACTCGCAATGCACGACAGAAGCAGGCCAACACAATCTGGTCCGCGATTGAAGCTCTTCTTCTGGAACAAGCTAAACAGCAATTCCATTGGCTCGACCACGTGGTTGGAACCATTGCTCGTCTTGGAATTCAAGACGGACAATCTGGAGGCAACGTTCACGATCGACACTACGCCTCAGACACCATCGCGGACAATCCATCACCGCCGCGAACACCTGCATCGTTCGTCGCTTGTTCCGAGCCCTGCGGCGTCCTGTTCATGTTCGCGCACGACGGCCAGAACTGCTCGACGTGCTCGGGAGACACTTCTAATCCGCTCCACGCGAACAAGCGAAGGGATTTGGTTGAGCCACCGCCATGTTCGTCCTCGTCGTCGCTATATTTTCCAGTCGGCCGTTGCGTACTCGATCGCCCAACTATACGACGGGCAGAAAATGCCGGACTCGTCGCATTGTCGCGGCAACGTGGCGAAACAACGGGTTCAGTACGATCTCGCGGGACCTCTCGGATCAAGATCCGCAATTCAAGCCGCAGCCAGTGAAGCGAGTTCGTTAAGTGGAGAGTCAATTGGACATCCGGAAGTTGAGGTGGGTGTTCATAGACCGTTTCTGTCACTCTCGGTCGTTTCTCTACTGTTGTCAATCTCGACGACGTCATCCAAGAACACGCCTATGAAGAGTATGTGCATCCATCTACTTGCATTTTTCTAACTTATCTCATGTCCCCGCTCTGGATCTGTGTGCTCGCATGGAAAATACACCTTAGTCACACTCGGGCGCCACCCACGCGGATTTGATCTATGCTTTGCCACCCCTTCACGAGCGTCTCTTTACCCTCTTTCACACAAATGCAATCCACCATAAGCGTGCCTCTTCCTGCAGCGGACCTGCAGGCGGGACCCAACGTCTATCCCCCGCAGAGTGGTTTATCCTTCGAGAGAATCCTGCAACAAGTATGTCGTTCTTTGCATCTCACTTCCCTTTCTTATGCCACCGTACCACCAGTCTTGCCATCTTAACGCCCAACATTCCCGAGAGAGATGCAAAGTCACGCGTCAAGACCCAGGTATACATTACTCTCGACCTTGCTCACGCAAGCACCTCTAGCTGCGAGCAGAGCCAATATGATAGGGTTGGCTCTTATAAATGGCTCAAACTCCCACCTGGTAGGACATCCAAGAAGCATCCCCGCAGAGAAGGAAAAATAGGTACCTATCTCCTATCGGTGGTCCTGGCTGGTCGCTAACATACGACTTGAAAGATCCCCCACCATTTGATATCCTACACCTATCTGCGACTGTAACGTGTGCTTCGGCCCCACAAAACACTGTTGTCAGTTGCGGAAGCTGCAGGAACGGAGAGGCATGGCTCTAGGTCTCCTTTATGCATTAATCCTGACATGTTTGACATCAAGGCCAAGCGCGTAGCTCACAAATTAGCCACTCGTGTGCGACCAGCTCGCTCAGATTCGGACACGGCGAACACACAAGAAGCATCAAGGCAGACGCTATGACCACCTTCATCCCAACTGCCGCGACGTACTCGACTTTTCTACCGGATCCTCGCATCACCTATTACTGCAGGCATCACTGAGAGAAGGTCGGGTTTAATGTCCGCTTGCAAATGCTAGACCATAACGGCTGCCTGATCGGCACGGGCATGGAACCCCCAATCATGACGACAAATCAGGACTTATGCCGTCCACCGTGCATTAGAGGCGCCAGTCGACTGGTTAGGCTTGCCCCACCTGCGCCACCCACGGACAATGCTCCTCTTGCGAGTTGTGCATCTCGAAACGGCAAAGGTCACACCCGAAGCCACGTTCAAAACCTTATGACATGGCAGGTCGCGGCAACCAATCTAAGTTTTCGAAGGAGACAAGCGTTACTTGTCTAGATTCCGCTGTCAACCTTCCTGACGTGCGCCCTTCCGCAGGGCCCGATACCCGTTCGCCAACCTCACCCCAGCCAGCACTATCATCCTCAAGCCCTGTTTCTACTCCGCAGCCCCCATAGCGTTCGTAACGGATGTCGACTCACCAGCCATGTTTTCCTCGAGCACACCTTCCGCTCCCTCACTCCTTGACAGTGTTCCCGGCGCTGCAGTCTTCAGTCCTCCGAATGTCTCTACTGTTGCAGTACCACAGTTTCCTTCACCATCTGATATATTCCCTTCTAGTAGCCCCGCAACAGCACAACTTTATCAGAAGCTTGCTACGCTCGTTTCGTCCCATCTCATGCCCTTTCTTTTCTTTGACCCAAGTTTTCCGCCGCCCATTACATCGCTTGCCTCGCACATGATTTATCGTCTTCTCCCTTCGTCCGTTCCAACCCATGGCGGCATAGATGTTATTATTCTCGGTGAAAACTTCCACCCACAATTCGGCTTAACTGCGTATTTGACGATACTATTGCCAGTTCGACCCAGAGATAGAGCGATAATATTCTGCATTGCGTGTTGCCTACTCCTGGTGTCGTTGCGGTCTGGTTCAATGGTCTTGACGAGACCAAGAACTCTACGCTTCCGAGTCCCTCTCTTTTCACGCATACATATGACACATTGTGACCGCGTTTTGTAAGCGAACCATGGTGCTTTTATTGGGAATGTTACGCATCTTTTATTAACGGAGCTTGTTCTCCAGGTGGTTGGTCTCAAAATGACAGGGAAAATCGAGGACGCAAAGAATATCGCTTTGGGCATCGTTGGGTCTACTGTAACCGAGGACTCAGCGTCCAGATCTAGCTCTAGTGTGGACAACATGATGCAAGCCGCTTCGCCGTCTTTCCAAGAGATCCAGCCATTCTTATTCTTGGGTCCTGGAGAAACCGTTATAGAGGACGTCCAGCGTCCATCGGCGGAGGCCGGGAGGTGATTAAAACTCTCACAGAACGCGCTCGAGTGGACTTGTTGCAAAACTGCCGAGTGGTACAAACACACAACAAGTGACTCGCTGCGCACGTCGATTGCAAAATTGATGTCTGGTACAAGTACAGCATCGCTACTATTTGCAAAACTAAAGCTCAACTACCTCATCGGTCCTTGTTCTCGAACGGGTATCAAATCGATGTCCTCGATTCATTCACAACCCAAGGGGGCTCGCAACCCCCCAAGCTCTTAGGCCGTATGCCGTCGATATCGGAGAAGAGAGCAGGCCTAGGCCATGGTCACATGCCGTACTTTCTCTGAGGGCTGCCCACGAGAGTGCAGCCGTTCGATGGGAAGTGACGAACTGGTTCATGTCGTGTTCCGGGACACCATTGATGTCGAGTCGGCAGATGGTGTACACGGTATCGTTTGCGTCTCGATCGGAGCCGGTCCTCCTCTCCCACCCATGCCTTCAGACACCAGAAGGCTCCTTGAGGCCGCCATGGCCCTCTCCCAGCTCCTCAACATGTTCTTTCCCCCTGTTCCTCCTGCGACGTCCTCATATCTCTCCCAGGAAATCTACTGCATCGTCGAGGGTGGTTCTTCAGTGACCCTTTCCGCCACGTCCGCCAAGCGGTCGCGAACAACGAGTTCTTCACGACGACACACCGTGTGGCAGGCTGCTGTCATCAAAGTACCTACCGCTCGTTGATATCGCCGTCGAAAAGCATTCTGGTATTCCTCCTGCGGTTTCTATGTCTCGCACTACATCAAGTGAAAATGGGCAGACCAGGCCACTTGACGATGGATGGTGCGAGCGCAAAGAAGGAGATTCCCAGCCAACTGAACACAATGGTGCTCAAGAGTCCCGAGTGACGTGGGAGAAATGGTTCGCTATTGCTGTTGCAAGTGCAACTCTCCGGTTACTGCCGACCGACGAAGCACCTCCAATGTATACCCCGAGGGAGACAAGCGAGCCTACGTTAGGGGAGAGTACACCGAACGATGTGGAGCCACTGGCACGCTCTGCAAGCACCAAGCTCAATAGATCGTCCGACCAGAGGCGTGGGCTGTAAAGCTACTTCGACGCCGGCGTCGTGAAGGCACATACCCAAATGGCAAAGAAACGTAAGGTGGGAGTCTACTCTTTAGCTGTCATATTGACGCATGCTCGTCTTGTTTTGGCTTCCCATTCTGCTGCGTAAGTCGGTTGCTTGCAAATTCGTGGGGGCGTACTGATGGACTCGGATATCCATCTAGTATCTTTGCTACGGGCTTTCCATAGCTGCATCCGCTTTGCTATTCATACGGCGAAGACTGCCGGCATGATGAAACTGGGCATGCGTGCATAATGTGCTGCATCGAGTCTCGCGGGCGTATTTAGGTAGTAGTAAAAAATGCGCAAAGGTAAAATCCGATCCTGTTAGAGGCCTGAACAATCGGTTGGTTGAAATGAACCTCTCGATTGATCGATTGAAGTGAACTGTCATTCTAGATTTGACCTAACAATTGCCGT
The DNA here is from genome assembly GCA_038091595.1 of Leccinum subatratum. NCBI lineage: Eukaryota > Fungi > Basidiomycota > Agaricomycetes > Boletales > Boletaceae > Leccinum > Leccinum subatratum. The sequence goes on along the minus strand of JBBPOT010000112.1, from coordinate 7,102 downwards.
ACTTTGTACTTGATCCATAGACTCGTTGTAATATGCCAGTGGTCATTGAACGTCCTCTATGTAACTTGAACCAAGCCTGGACGCCTATGCCTGCATTGATGTCCTCGAGCAGTCTGGCATTGGTCTCTCTTGCAACGTTTGCGATCTCTACTAGTTTGTCCACCAACAGACTACGCCATGTTCGTTGGCAACAATATAGTCACCGGGTTCTATAGTAACGGGCGGGAATGTATCCGAGCCCGTTGTCATGTGGGTAGATGACGAGCGGAACGTTGACGGCGGATGGTCGAACAAATAGTGATTGCCCGAGGGTCGAGTGTCCGTGTGCGAACACGGGGAAACGGGCAGTACGACTCGTGTTCGGCGAGGTCCCTGCAGCGGATGACGCCTCTGACGAGTCTCTGTGCGCCTGCGGTCATGAGGCCCAAACACCGTTTTTCGTGCCTGTAGTGCGATATCGATATCGGGGGTCCCGGTCAAACACGGTGTTCGCGGAGCGATGGAGGGGAGGTCACTGAATGTGGAGGGGCATCGATGACGACGATCGAATTGGAAGTGGGCGGATGTCGGATGCACGGACCATCTGTAGGGTGTAAGCGGGTCCGGATGTGCGAAAGTCGGTCATCATTGGAGGGGACGACAATGTTTGGTATGAGACCACCGCAGCTTGAGGACGGGCCGAGCTTGATCTGAGGGGGAGAGAGCAGGCTAGTCATGACAGACTCGGACATAGTAATAGTACACTGGAAATTCCTTGAAATGAAAGCGGGCCGAGTTCGGAGTGGGCTAGCATGTCGTCAGCCCCGTCCTCGAGAAATCTCTGCCGCAAAGGTCATCATGAAGAGTCCCACAGATTCCTACCTAACCGTGACCTTCCCATCCGTCTACGACCAGTGCGCCCTCGTCGTGCCCCGCAACTTGTAGCATTGCTCAGTCAGCCCTTCTGCAGTCATTCCTCCTCTTCAGCGCCATCATGCTCGTGCTCGCCTTCCTCGGACTGATCAACGTCTTTCACTCATTACCGCTGAACGACAACATCCTCCATCTCACTTGAATTTGTATTGCTACCGTTTTCTACTTTATCTTCGATTAGTAGAAGAGTACGCGTTCACCTTCGTCCGAGAGATCCACCCCTCAACCTCTTTGTTTCATTCCCAGGGAGCCCGCCTGTCCCTGAGCTCATCGTTCCCGCCCTCCGCGTCGTCAATGTCATCGACGACATCAACGACGATGGACTCGCGTTCTTCATCCCCAGAAACTCCAGAAACTCCAATACATTACGGTACATCCACAACGAACTGCCTTCTTGGTATCGCTCTTTGCCTATCGCTAAGGACATGCCCGCTGTCGCACACTGGGATGGTGAACCCTCACAAATGCATAGTGTATCCATCAACTTACTTTCATCCCATTCATATCTTCTCCGCTGTAGTTTTGTGTGCTCGACCATGGAAAATTCACCCATCAATATTCAATGCTCAGTCACCCTCGCGCGCCAACAACTGCGGCCTCACTATGCCCCCTCTCACACAAATGCAATTCACCCCAATCGTGCTCCTCCTGCGAAGCGGACCTGCAAGCGGGACCCAGCGTCTATCCCTCGCAGAGTGGTTTATCCTTCGAGAGAATCCTGCAACAAGTATGTCGTTCTTTGCATCTCACTTCCCTTTCTTATTGCCACCGTGGTCCGAGCTCAAGCGCTACGGGTTTGCTGAGGGAATCTCGCGAGAAATTCCAAGGCAACAGGTGCTCCCAGACGAAAGACAGAGGTCACGGTGGCGCTTGCAGAACTGCCCCATGTTCTACAAAGGCAGATTGTGGCTGACGAATACCTTCGTCAGGCATGCGGACGTCGAGAGTGCGAGTGAAGTAGTTCGCGTCCCCTACTACCAAACACATTCGAGAACTGATTGCTCCCGGTTGCCAGGACATTTTGATAGTGGATATTTCTGTTGATGGAAACACCTCTTAAATTGTGGAGTCCATGCCAATCACATTGCACAGCGGGCACAATGTGGCTGACACTTACCACCTCATTACGTGGAATAGATACTAACATTTCCACCAAAGCCTTGGCCAATGCGACACTGTCATAGTTGAAGAACCACGTGGTGCAACCGTAGTCGTTGCGAGGGGTCCAGTGTTGAATGTATTAGTGGTACGGTCGTCGTCGTCCCGCATGGGATGAGCCTGCTGGAATGAACCTAGTAACTGCCAGGTCCCGTTCTCTTTGTACTCGCTCACCTTTCCACGTGAATCAGCGGACAACTTGCATCCTGAGACGGAGACCAAGGATGATGGCGATCCTGATGTTAACATGGACCAATCCACACAATATTGATGATACCACTGTCACATCTACATATTCCACTTATCCTGGTGCTGGGCCCTGACCCCGGCTCGTTCATTGACACCCAGCAACCGGACGGTGAATAATAATTGACACCTGGGAAATAACTACCTGCCCTAGATTCGAGATGCACACATGCACTAATAAACCAACATGATCTGGGAAATGACTGCCATGGTGCAGGGCATTTTAGAGATATTGTTGTCTGAGGGAGTGTGTCCGCGTGTGAACACGGGGAAACTTCTTGTGAAGTCCAATAGAAAAGTCTCACTACCCAACTATGACCTTCTCATTTGTCTATGACTGGTGAGAGCATACAATGGTTGCAGCTCATTTCCTTCTCTCTCATTTTATAGTTCATGTGTTACCCTAAGCAATATGTAGTTAGTCTACATGCCAAATCATGTGCCTAATATAAGTTGTGTATGGGTTCAGCCACATCAGGAAAAATTTCAAGTGTGGAAAAGATGATACTGAGGATAGAAGTTGATCTAGTGATGGCATGGTAACAATGGAGGTATATAAAGGATAGTATCTGATCTACTGATGATATCATGGCATTCAAATAATAATATCTGAACTTGGTGGCATAATGTAAATATTGAAAGGATAATGTCTGAGCTGGTGATAAAATGTCTGCCAAGAGCTATAATATATTATCTGTTCTATAAATCTATGATTTTAAAATGATGGTTCCAGATATACATCTCTCTGACTATAACAGGCTGATAAATAGTTGATGATATTCACCTAGGCATATCAGCCTTTACAAGATTTCCTGATGTGGCCCTCTGAGCTGGATGGTCAAATAATGATGCACAAAGGATAATGTCTTTTCTAGTGATATCATAGTGAAATTCACATGATCATCAGTGAGCTTGTAGCAAGACAATGATATTCAGAAGGTAACATCTGATCTTGTAATACCATCATGTCATTCAAGTAACAATATGCTAGCTTGATGAAAAATGATGATGCACAAAGGATAATGTCTTTTCTAGTGATATCATAGTGAAATTCACATGATAATGTATGAGCTTGGTAGCACAATAATGATATTCAGAAGATAACATCTAATCTAGTGATATCACCATGCCATTCAAATAATAATGTGTGAGCTTGATGAACAATGAAGATATTCAAAGGATAATATCTGATCTAGTGATAAAATGTCTACCAAGAAGTATAAGATATTTTCTATTTTGTAAATTTATGATGTAAAGATAATAATGCCAGATATTTATCTATCTGCCTATATCAGCTGATAAGTAGTTGATCATATTAAACTAGGAATATCAGCACTTAAAAATTTTCCTGATGGCCTCTCCCTATACTCTGCCCGCTTCTGACGTATCCTTGCAAGCGCGCTGTTCTTGGACGGCAGCCGCTCAATGTCAGAGTAGAGTGGAAATATTTGACTGAAATTTAATTCTGATACTACCTCGTCTGGTATTGAAGAGCAAACCTACCGATTCCACCATGTCATTAGTTGATCAACTTCATCCTTTTCATCGTAGTCATCGAGTAGTTCAAGAATACTGTTGTAGAATCGCTCTGAATCTGTCACGTGGTCAGTACGAGAAAACACCTGAGCGGACGTTAGTGCAAAACGGGCCTTGAATCAAAAGATTTAACGAAGATAATATTGATGGATTTATTCGAAACGCGTACTTGAGTTGCCACATAAGCAAGGGAGGCCTTTGTGACAGACCGCATACCATGAATACGGGCATTTCCCGACCGTGTTGCCTTGGGCTCTTGGTCCACAGAACTCGGCGAAGTGAAAATATGCTTATACGCCTGACCTCGGACTGGATTAGTGGTGACATACTAAACGACCAACCCGAAGACCCACAGAAATCAGGAGACCACTCCGGAGGAGTCCGTTCCATGGGTCCTCTACATCATAGGTATAACTTGCATAGAGAAATACGGGCCATTGATCCCCGGCGACTTGAATTTGACCGCTAACGAGTTTGGCTTTCGTCCTATACCGAATGATTAGCTACGAGAATATTGAAACGACGCAAAACAGACTCATTATTGGCCCAATCAAGCCCTGCAGGACATAAGAGCGCACCAGTACGTTCGTGATTAAAACCGCGACCAGCCTTGATATTGCGAGGGATATGGGGGTTTAGTGACTGACCCTTCGGGGTGATCCAATCAACGATAGCACTTTTCATTCCCTTGGTATCGTCTGCCCTCGCGCCGTTTGCACCTTTTTGAATCTGCCAACATCGTAAGTCTCAACCGTTGTAATGAGAATGATACAGCTTACCAGGTCGGCGAAGTGGACCACTTCCTCGTTCGATGCTGTCATCAACCTAGCTTCGAACCCAGGAGTCAATCGCAATAGTTCCTTAAATACGGCATATTCCGTCCTTTCCCTGGTAGTAAAACAGTAAGAGATCAATATATCGAGGTAACAATTACATACGCTGCTGTCGGTAAATCCAAAGGTTCGGCATCTTCATCAGCCATGACTTGCAGGCCATTGGTGAGCAAAGTCTGCACGTTGCAAAATGCATGAACTACTCTCCCAAAATGACGGCCATGGTGGACCAGTGGATCCTGCGTCGTCCTGGATGCCGTATATGGTGGTTAGTAGTGTGTACGTGCATGAAGAATGTTACAGACGGCTTCTTCCTGGGGCCCAGCTGTAATGCGGTAGAGGAGCCTCGTTTCTGGCCAGCGGATGCGGTAGATGTAGCAGCCTCATCAACGTCAGAGTTACTAGGCATTGCAAGAGAACGAGACGAGACGAGACTCGGACGAGAGCAGATGCTGAGGGAATGAGACGAGGATGGCGGCCTTTTATATGCGCAAGATACTGGAAAGGAGTCGAGGGAATAAGTTTCCGTCTGCGGAATGATTCCACTTACCCGACTGTGAGCAGGCATTTTTCATGTAATTTATTAACTTTCGGACCAATGATCAGAATACCCGATCGCGAATGGATGACTTGATGCTCACCCGTTCGGGTAGAGGCAACAAAACCCTGATTTGTCATAGCTCTTGGCGGATAGTAGCACGTATTATTTGTGCTATGTCAGATCAACAAAATACTCGGAAGTCAACGGTTTCACCTCGTAGATTACATTTCTCCGTTCACTCCTGATTTGCGTCAGTTCCAATGGACTCCCTTAGACCGAGCACTGTTAATCACAGTACGTCCCGTTTACATGAGTCCAGTGATAGATGAATTAATACCAACGCGCACTCACATGGTGCAGTCATTCCTTTGACCACTGCGTCCACCACCGCAAGTAGTGGTTTAAAGCTAAATTGTGTAGAGATCGGTGAATATCTTCAAAGTCATCCATCTTCATGATCTCATGCCGGTACTGTGCCCAGCCGCAACACTAGTTTCCAGCCAAATACTTGTACGCCTTGAAGAGAATGAAGAAAGGAGCAGTACTAGTAGCGTTGACGCTGTTTTACGGCCACCAATGACCTACTTCACGGAGTTGAGGGCCGTCATTGGGATGTTCTCGGTGGATACTCCAGTAAAATTGAGTATCCTTCAAAAACCAAAGGGTGGATGCAGGATCTGCTGCCGTGTTCCAGATGAATTCAGCACATATTCTACGGGAAAAACTCACAGCTTCACAATTACCTCGTGTCCAAGGTCGGGGAATTGTGGTGAAGGAGCAGAGACATAGTAGTTAGTTAGTCTTGCCGATTAATATGTGCACGCACTAGGAAAGCGCAACCGTGACAGAGACTTCGATGAAGTGTGCTAAAACACCAGCGACAAGAGCATATATACTTCTCTATTATCGATGTCAAACTTTGAGAGTAGTCTCGGAGACTGCATTCAATTCGGGTCTCACTCAAGCTTCCGACGGTGATTTCGGTGTGATTTCCCGACTTCATCGGTCTCAATAATTGATCATTCTTTATGCCGATTTGGCTTTCATCAGGCCTTCAGGTCTCACCGAGCACAATACATGCACAATATTGTGAAACCGATTGATCGCGCAATCGAGCAAAAAAGATGTTCTAATGAGAGTCAACAGTAATCCAACGCGGTATTTAAAGCGTTGTAAAACAAACCAGTCTGCGCGACCTTCTGACGCACAGAGTACAGGTACAAATAGATAGAGCGAAGAGGAAATATAAGTAATAAACGAGTGATCGCGAGCCCTCGTGCCGCAAGAAACAACACATAGATGTTACAAACATCTTTCACCAAGAATAAGTTAGTCCCTAGTTAAGTAATACAAACGAACTTTCGAAATGTTCGGTACACCTATGTATGAATGTTCCTTCTAAAATAAAATCATGTCACCAAACGATGAAAAATCATGTCAGAACTCACTGCCAACTTCAGCTCATTAATGTTGGAGTCGAAATCGTAGGCATGAACATCCGATCGCAGCCGCCGTCGAGATTGTAGTATTCTTGATGAAAACGAGCGATTGTTTCCCTCGTCAAGAACTGAGCGGCCTCGTCCTCCACTTCATCGATGACTTTCTGTAACTCAAGAACTTGAAGGACAAGTTGGCGCTTTCTCAGGATGGCGTGATACCATGTTCTGACCTTCTGCCGGCGAGAGACAGGTTCACTTGGTGAAGTGAACTACCAACATATGTTAGCGATGTGAAAGTAACAAAACAAAGAGGTAATATACCTTTGGTTGGTGTGCTTGTTCGATGGTAGCACACAAACCATCCTGCGGGGGACATCCAGGGCTTCCACTTCCTGAGGAACTGGACGCTGAGGAACTGGATGCTGGGGAACAGGATA
>JBBPOT010000111.1:0-19962 GCA_038091595.1 Leccinum subatratum | reverse complement strand
CCAATGGCAATAACCGCTCTTATCTAATCAGAGAAAACGAAAGATAAGGTAAAGATAGACTCGGTCTAGAATGGACCGGTCTAGAATCGGAAGCAATAAAGTATATAGAATACTACCGATTCAACAGATACTTCCCTCAATGGATATCTTACTGATTTGTTACCAGGGAGAGGCGCGAGTATGCTGTATTTAATGAGCTGTTGAGAATGATTCCTGGACTTGAAGCCAGGTTGATGACAGCGTCGAATGAAGAAGTCATACACTTAGCTGATCTGGTAAGTTGCATCATTTTCATTATGTGACGGTTTGGACTTATTTAAGGATGTTGTTCCCTGGCAGATTCAAAAGGGCGCAAACGGCGCGAGGGCGGACGACACCAAGGGAATGAAGAGCGCGATCGTGGATTGGATCACCCCAAAGGGCCAATCGCTAAACCCTCACATCCCCCGCAACGTGAAGGCTGGTCGCGGTTTCAATCACGAGCGCACTGGTGCCCTCTTATGTCCTGCTGGGCTTGATTGGGCCAATACAGAGTATGTTTCACGTCATCTCATCAGTCTCATAGCTAACAATTCGGCATAGGACGAAGGGGAAACTCGTCAATGGCCAAATCCAGGTCGCTGGTGACCAATGGCCGGTGTTTCTTTATGCGAATTACGCGTATGATACAGAAGACCCCTGGAACGGACTCCTTCGGAGTGGACTCCTTGTTTCTGTGGGTCGTCGGGTTGGTCTTTAATATTGAACCACTAATCCAGCCGCTTTCTACATCAGCAAAACCAGGATTTTACCATAGTAATCATAGTAATCATAGTGACACATAGTTACCTATAGCTTTTCCATAGCTCCCATAGTGCCATAGTTGACATAGATTGGATAGACTGCCACAGTGTAATAACAGTATGGGACAAGTCTATTCCAGGCTGGCATAGTCTGGAATATCTTGAAGTAGTAGAAAGCCATCCATGAGCAAATGCCAACTCCTATGTTCAACTAGCTTCTCTTTCCTATTTTGAAGCAAATAGTAGCTAGTACTAGGCACACTGGCAGGATGCAGATACAGAAATACACCATGCCAGTGCATATTAACTTCATCTGGCACACACAAACATGCTCCACAGCCATGATTTCAAAGCTCACTCAGGCTGGCAGGCGACTCAGACCGTCACCAAGAAGAAATGAACAATCTGAACAGCACTGGCAACAATGCTGTTTGGCTTCTCACTCTGAAGCTGCACAATGATACACGGGTCTTCAAGGGGATGATGTGGGCATCAAAGCAATGGACATCTGAATAACACCTGTTCCATCACCTTTTATGAGGGGGTCCTATGTAATATTGTTAGGTAAAGACAACTGTGTACCTCCGACATTTACGAAATGAAACAAAGCCATCTAAACACTGCGGTTTCATGGATGTCTGCAATGTGTTGCAACGTTGATCACGACATGAGAGTACTATCGGAAGTGGCATCAAGTTGGATGACGGATCAGCGACAAGAGGTTGTCGGCATAGTGGCAAAGGAGGTTCAATGATGATGGTTTCGTGAGAGAGAATGTGGCATTGAAGGGGACTTGGGCGATGAGGGCTCGTCAGAATCATCTGACAGGGAGCCGCATCAGAAACGTTGCCCTTCGAAGCACTCTCCCTTTGCTTGTCTTCTCTTTTGACGAGTTTCCTCCATCTCCTGGCCAATGATTTCAGATTCAGGAAATAGGGAGTAAATTGTTCTTCGATGATTCGATTGGGTGCGTGAATAAACGTGTTCTTCGCACTCATTCGTCGTGTCGTCGCCCCGTCTCGCCGCTGTAGTTGTACCAGGCGCCGTTGCGTTGTGGGGCAACGACGGCGAGTCGTTGTCGTCCTTGTCCTGGTCGCCCGCTCCCTTCACCGTGAGTCACGGTGCCTCGTAGTGGCTCCCCTGTCTCACGACGGCGAGTCGTTGTCGTCTCGTAGCGGCGCCCCCGTCTTGTCGGCCATCCTGTGCTCGCCTGGCCACTGTGGTTGTACCAGGCGTCGTTGCGTTGTGGTGGCGAGTCGTTCTCGTCTTTGCCTTCGTCCTCGTCCTGGTCGCCCCCTTTTCTTCACCGTGAGTCACGGTGCCTCGTAGTGGCTCCCCCGTCTCCTCGTCTCCTCGTCCATCCCGTCGTCGCCCCGTCTCGCCGTTGCGTTGTGGTGCAACGACGGCGAGTGGTAGTCGTCTTCGTGTTATCGTCGCGTCAGCGGCGCCCTCGTCTCGCCGGCCATCTCGTCGTAGCCCTGTCTCGCAATGTAGTTTCATGTTGGGCGTGCGACAGTGAGGAAGATGCTCTGTCGTGAGTAACAGGAAGAGGAGACCGCTGGGTAATCGAGGCATGGTACTCGCGGTCGACTTCCGATTTAGTGACGGTGAAGATGACTCGTCGAGGACTAAGTTGCCGAAATTGGATAGATGATGACCCTTCCAAGTCTTTAACGCGACCAAAACCAACTTCGAGCTCTTCGAAGTGTGGGTAATCGACGACGTTTGATATCTTTACTAGGGACTACAGACGACGATAAGAACTTGTTGACCAAGAAAAAAGAGATAGATCACTCACATCAAGCCGTCCATCCCGTCGTCGCCCCGTCTCGTCGCTGTGATTGTACCATGCGCCGTTGCGTTGTGGTGCAAGGGCGGCGAGTCGTTGTCGTTTCGTAGGGGCGCCCTCATCTCGTCGGCCATTCCGCGTCTTCGTCTTCGTTCTGATCGCCCCCTTCACCGTGGGTCACGGTGCCTCGTAGTGGCTCCCCCATCTCCTCGTCCATCCCGTCGTCGCCCCGTCTCGTCGCTGCGGTTGTACCTGGCGCCGTTGCGTTATGGTGCAACGACGGCGAGTCGTTGTCGTTTCATAGCGACGCCCTCGTCTCGTCGGCCATCCCTGGGCCGTGTCTTCGTCCGCGTCTTCGTCGCCCCGTCCCTCTACCGCGAGTCACGGTGCCTTGTAGCGGCGCCCCTGCCTCCTCGTCCATCATGTCGTCGCCCCGTCTCGCCGCTGTAGTTGTACCAGGCGCCGTTGCGTTGTGGGGAAACGACGGCGAGTCGTTGTCTTTTCGTAGCGGCACCCTCGTCTCGTCGGCCATTCCTGGGCCGTGTCTTCGTCCGCGTCTTCGTCTTCGTCGCCCCGTCCCTCCACCGCGAGTCACGATGCCTCGTAGCGGCACCCCCGTCCTCGTCCATCCCGTCGTCGCCCCCTCTCGCCGCTATAATTGTACCAGGCACCGTCGCGTTGTGGTGCAACGACGGCAAGTCGTTGTCTTTTCGTAGCGGCGCCCTCGTCTCGTCGGCCATCCTGTCGTCACGGTTGCCCTGTCTCTCATTGTAGTCGCATCAGGCGCCGAGTCGTTCTCGTTGTCAAGTCGTCGTCCACGTCTTCGTCTTGATGCCTATACTTAGGGACTGCAGAAGTTGCTGACAAAGTAAAAAGGGATAGATCACTCACATCAAGCAACAGTGGATACTTGAATAAGTCGTTCGTAACAGAGGACTCTTGCGATGTAAGGGGAGGGGGAAGAGTGGGGTTGGCTCGAAAATATAGGGTAAAGGGTCAACAAGAGTGCTAACGACTTATGATAGGTCAGGGACACGAATCGAGCGAGAAAATGCAGAGCGTCGCACCTTGACGAGGCCGTCGGTTGAATGACGATCCCACAAATCTGATACCAACAACGTAACGTACACCTCGTCGTCGTCGCGTTCGGCGCGTGCGCGGGAGAAGGAAGGGGAGGGGGGGAGGGTGAGGGTGAGGGTGAGGGTGAGGGTGAGGGTGAGGGAGAGAGAGAAATGGAGGGGACGCGAACGCATCGTCGTTGTTGTCGTCGCGTTCGGCGTGTGCGTAGGAGAGGGAGAGGGATGGGACGAGGATGGGACGAGGACGGCTAGTCGTCGTCGTCTTCGTGTTGTCGTCGCGTTGTCCCCGCTGGACCCCGAGGCGGCGCGTTCCTCGTGTATGCAGGAGAAGGAGGGCTTAGGTCGGCAGAGCGGCAGAGCGGCGAGCAGGGGGTGAGGTCGGGGTCGGGGACGGGGTCGGGGACGGGGACGGGGACAAGTCGACGACGGTGGTGTCACGTCGTGTCGTTCGTGGTGGACCGTGGTGGTGCCGGTGCGTCCGACTCGGAGTCGTCGTCGCGGTGTCACATCGCTCGTTGGCAGCTGTACGGGTTTGTGAGCGACTGGCAACGTCATTTGGTGCGCCAGGATAGCCACATACCTTAAGGAAGGTGCGATGGGTCGGTGAACGAGAGGACTAATGACAACAAAGTCACGGAGACTTGTCCGGGAACCAGAACACTCCTTCATCCGTCGTGTCGGAACGACTTCTAGCGTCGTAAAATTTCGAAAATCCGAGCACCGTGACTGTATTTTGGGACAACAGACGAATAGACAGTAATACGACAAGTGTGAGATGAGACAAAAAGGGTAGAAGGATTCCTACAAAACAATGTATATACTACGTTCCTTTGTGCATTGCGCCGGAATTCAACCAGTTCAGTCCACCGTGAGTCACGGTGCGTCGTAGTGGTCGCCCCGTCTCGCCGCTGTGGTTGTACCAGGCGCCGTTGCGTTGTGGTGCAACAACGGTGAGTCGTCTTCGTCCTAGTCGCCCCCTCCCTCCACCGTGAGTCACGATGCCTCGTAGCGGCGCCCCCGTCTCGTCGGCCATCCCGTTGTCGCCTCTCCGCTGTGGTTGTACCAGGCGCCGTTGCGTTGTGGTGCAGCAACAGCAAGTGCTTGTCGTCGTCAAGTCATGGCCCGCGTCTTCGTCGCCCGGTCTCTCCACCGTGCGTCGTAGCGGCACCCCCGTCTCCTCGTCCATCCATCAGGAAACTGACATTTTTTCTAATCCAGTCTAATGTTACTATTATCAAACACATAGATCATTTAGAGTCACTTTAGATGTCATTAGTATTCAATCTACAAAGAATAATAGATAAATAGATGATTTTAATACAAACAGAACATATGTTACAGATATATACAGAGAAATTGATCATTTTAGTATGGATAGTACAGATGTTACAAAGGTATACAGACAAATAGATCATTTAGAATAACTTTAGATGTCCATTAGGATTAAATCTACCAAGATGGAAGAACAAATAGATGATCTTAGTATGAACAGAACATATGTAACCAAGATATACAAACAAATAGATGATTTTAGACATGATGAGAATATATATTCAATAGATACAAATACACATAGATGATTCCAATACAAATAGAACATATGTTAGAAAGATACAAATACACATAGATGATTCCAATACAAATAGAACATATGTTAGAAAGATATTTAATTCATATGTTGATATTAGATAATTTTCCTTGTGTAGGTATTTAGTACATTCAACAGTTAGTGAAAAGTAATATAGTGTTGTAGATCATATGAGTCAAATGAGCCATATTGGATAAGAAGAAAGAAGACAGTTAGAAATTCCAATGCAAAGTACCACAGTAGTACCCATATTAGATGGTAAGCATTATAGAACAATAGATCTCAAACATCATAAGTCATTCAGAGTATTATAATGAAAGTTGTTCAGACCATATTAACAAATATATAAAGAAGCAATATATAAGAGCATTAAGACTCCTAGATTACAGGATATTATAGTAATATTGTGTATAGTTAGATCAATTGTATGTGTAGTAGAGAGTAAGCATGTCATTAAGATAGATGTATGGTCATCCAGTTTATTATAATGAAAGTTGCTTAGAGTAAATTAGCATATTGGACAAGAAGCAATATATATCAATATTAAGATTACTAGACAATGAGACATGGTAGTAATATTGTGTATAGTTAGATCAATTGTATGTGTGGTAGAGAGTAAGCATGTCATATAAATATACTTCTAGTTATTCAGCATATCATAATGTGAGTTGTTTAGACTTTGTTAGCACATAGAGAGAGAAGCAGTATATATCACCATTAAGACTGTTGGATAATTTGATATGATAGTACTTTTATATAATGGATCAATAGTTACCAGTTCTGTACTAGAGGCTATTCAATTTTTAGTTATGTCACAGTCACAGTGATACAACACAAGGCTGGTTTCATGTTCAATTATCCTTTTCCTGGTCTATATTTTGGAAAATGTTTAAAGGGGGTGTAGTAAGACTCAGAGTTATAATTATCAGAGGCTATCTCTTCTCAAGAAGATGTAAATTGACTGCAGTAGTTGATATTTCTCCACTTTGGAAAAAGAGGTGTTAGAGTATTACCAGTGGAACATAAGCTTAAGATGTAGCTTGGTTGATTGAAACATGACCTTTTTATTTTCTTCAATAAACGAGTGGAATGGCCTCTGCTTTTGTGAGACCTGGAGACAATGATGCCAAGACAATCTTGGTGGTAAGATTAAAGTTGATACCTAGGCCAGGAGAGGTGGAGGGCCTGGCTTTCAAGTTTGAGTTATTACCATTCAGTTCTGTCACCTGTTTACCTGGTTGCTTCACTCTCTTCTGCCTTGGTACTACCAACACACACAAGTCACTGTTGATCTTGAACTACTGGCAGATAATCTTGAATTACTTACAGAATCATGTTGACACACTTCACACATAACCTGTTGAGCTTGTATTTTGGATCATATAGATGCTAATACTATATCCTTTGATAGGATGAGGGCAAGGTTAATCCTTATGCAGATCTGGAACAGATCATCAAGGAGATTTTGCAAAATGCTGATTTGAGCATGGTAATGCAGCAGCCTGAGGAGTATTGGAGGAACAATACATGATGTCAGACCTTATGGCACTGGCATGGAAGGTGATGATCGGTGATCAGATTGACCAGGTGTTGTTGAGTCATTCTTGTTGAAGGTACTGCATTTATTGTGAGCCTCTTTTCTTTCCTCAGGCTGGACCTGGAGAATGGTCATGTAGAAATGAACCTCTGCATTGGATCTATTAAGCATTATCAATTACTTGTTGAAGGTACTGCATTTATTGTGAGCCTCTTTTCTTTCCTCAGGCTGGACCTGGAGAATGGCCATGTAGAAATGAACCTCTGCATTGGATCTATTAAGCATTATCAATTACTACCTTGATTTACTGATAGTGCAAAGTCATAGTAGTCCACTTGTAGATAACAACTTGAATGGTGCCACTACAGCCAGTGCAGGTGGACTGAGCACATTGATGCAGATCTGGAACAGAGCATCAAGGAGATTTTGTGGAATGCTGATTTGAACACGGAAACAAAGCACAAGATTTGAGGATATTGGAGGAACAATATAGGATGGACCTTATAGCATGGAAAATGATAATCAGCAATCAGATTGACCACTGGCAGGTATTGTTGAGTCATTCTTGAAGGTGCTGCATGTATCATTGTGAACTTTTTTTTCCCCTCAGGCTGGACCCAGGGATGATGGACATGTAGATATGAACCTCTGCATTGGATCTATTAAGCATTAGCAATTACCAAGGTTACCCAGTGTCCAAGTTCAAGGTGGTTCATTTTGGATATTGACACTTTCTTTGTCTTTTTCTCTCTCTTGGAAGTTGGTGCCAGTGGTTGATGTTCGCTCAACTTGCAGACAACTACATCATATGTATCTGGTATACATAGTTCCAAACTTGTAGTGATTACTTGATCATGCATGTTTTTATTAAGATACTCTACACATCTTTTGTCACTAACTCATGCTTGAATATGCCTGCCAATCATATTATATAAAGGAGTACATTGCCAAGGGTAAATAATGAAAATGAGACATAGACTCCACAATAGAAAAGAGTGGGGGGTGTGGGAATGGATCCAGCTAATTTTATCATGTGATAGTAGCTTTATTTCCATTGTCAAAAAATTCTCAACTTGTCTTTGGAGTCTTCCATTAGTACTGCATCATTACAAGATTTAGGTAGTAGGTGGATTTCTTCTCTCAATTTTGCCAACAAAACCTCTGATTCATAATAGGGGACAACAAACTCTACTCTATTCCTTCGATTGATTGGGCAGCTGTGAGTTGTAAAATAAATGAAAATCTAATGGCAGCTCATGGGAGAATTACTTGTAGTTTCTGATTACCATATCCACTTCTCATAAGCCTAGGATACCTTTTGTCTATTCAACTGTTTCCTTTTTTGAGCCATTGGCTTTCATGACATCTAATTGAACACTGGCAAGCAGCTCATCATCATACTGCAAAAATTGTCAGAGATAAGCCCTGCCTTTCAAATGGTTGTGTTTCCCTTCGACACCTCTGTTAAACCCAAGCTCTAGATCTGGCCTTTTGCACTTCATCCCTCCAACTGATTAGCCAGCTGTGAGTCATTTAGGTTTATGCAGAAAATGAACCAGGTTTGTGTATCTGACAAGGTCTTGAACAATATACCCAGAGTATATCTACACTGCTAGTAACTAGTAGTATTCAAAACTAAATTGGATTAGGCTTGTGTTTTTGTTGTAGAAATTGAAAGAAACAAAATAGGTGCAACTGGTCTCTTTGGTGCATTGCCATCCTTAATTTTGTCCCTATTTTAACTTGATATATCCACCATCTTGAGTGATTTCTGTGGTCATTTTCACTCACATCAATGATTTTTTACATAAATCATGTTGAAGTGATACCTTAGTATGAATATCAAAATTGTTAGTCACTGGCACTACTCATTAACTACTATTAAATATGCAAAACCATACAATATAACATGATCAGGAAGGTCATATATCACCATGTCAATATTATTGAGTCCAACATTGATATTTGGTCATTAATGACAATGTTGCAATCCTCAACTAGGCATATCACAATGATAGCTAGACCAAATAATATATGAAGATTATGGTCAGGAAACTATAGTACTTATTCGAACAGACAAATATTTAGATAAGCGGTTAGAAACTAAGGAAAAGACCAAACTGGACCAAAAGTGTCATTGATGACAATGTTGCAATTCTCAACTAGGCATATCACAATGATCGCTAGGCCAAATAATATATATAAATTATTTCAGGAAACCAGCAGTCTATAGTATTTATTGGAACAGACCAAATTTTAAATGAGCAGTTAGAAACTAAGGAAAAGACCAAACCAGACCAAAAGTCAGTTTTTTGGTTTCAGTTCAAATAGTAAACTGGTATTGACATTAGGAAAAAAATTAATTGAATCACTAGACTTTTCACCACTACTGCAATATATAGCATGATGTGAATAAATTGTTCTTCTGGATGTACAACTGGCCTTGTTATGATACTGGTCATGTTGGTCAATAAAGTTTTCAAAGTCATTGTGGCAGAGACATTGGTTGATGTGCACATGATTGAGCCAAGCAAAACAAAGAGGGTTGGGAGATTTGATGAGGTCATCATGATTGTATGTTAGTGAACCACTATCAAGGTCAAGAAAAATGGTGCAATATTTCATTTTTCACAAGCTTCAACTTGCCAGTGTAAGCTGGGATATTAGGCTTGTAGAGGGCATGTCTTGTCCTCAGATATGTCCTGGCATTATATTTTTAGAGGAGAGTGTCACTGTTTGAATTGATATATTTGTTAAAGGAAATAACTCAATACCACTAGACCTGAGTGAGTCGGACACACCAATACAAAGATGAAAATTAGAGTGAAATAGATGTTAAAGGGATTCCAACAAGAACAAGACTGCCAGTGGCTTGTTCTATTAGCTGTATTCGCTTTATGTACTACTACATGGTGTAAAGAAAAGAGTACTGAGAGTACAACTAGGGTATGGTTCAAATATATTTGAATGTATTCTGACTGGTACTGAAGCCTAGAGGAGTGTTGGTCTAGGACTATCTAATAAATTACAGTTTCCAATTTTGCTTCAAATTGGTTAACACCAGCCTTGTTGATATACTCATTGAGCCATGTGAACAAAAGAGGGTCAGGATGTCTTGATGGGGTAATTATGATTGTCTGCCACTGGAAGTGAAGTGCTGTTAGGGTCAAGGAAAATAGTGCAAGGTTTCCTTCACAGTTGTCAAGTGCCATAAAGGGCATGTCTTGTCTTCAAATGTGTCCTAGCATTCAAGTTGCATTTTTGGAGAACAGAGTCACTATTCAAATTGACATAGTTATGGAGGCACATGCTGAAGGAGTTTGAGGACATGATTGCTCTCAGCCCTTTTGACATTATATAGGGAGTGTTATCCATTGCCTCCAAAGTTCATGTTCCCTCTAACATCCCACCCAAGTTCCATGGGATGCTCTCCACTAGTACTACTACCTGGGATAGTATCCCTTCACCATTGTGCTCACTATTGATGTCTCCAGCATCTCCAGTATCATCATCCCTCCTGGTACAATTGCCACACAGCCAAGATTATCTTGGAATCATCATCACCCTGAGGACTCATAAAGCACCTAGTATCTATACCCTGCCAGTGTATATTCATTGGGAAATAAGAAACATGGAGTAGTATCAATGGTGATAGACTCATAATAAATAATCTCAAAATGAGTACCAAGTGCAATGAAATATTCAGGAAATATTAAGCATTCAAGTTGGTCTGAGATTGATCTTGGAGTCTGATTTTCTTGGGACTTGACATGATAGTACATTAATATAATGTCATAATATATATCAACTTGAATGAGCAGCCTGCTACAAAAAACTTTGAATATTCTAGAATGCAAGCTGATATGCATGATAATCTGAAAACTTGTTGACATAATAAGAAGAAAAGGAAGATAGAGAATTGGAATGATTTATTGTAGGTGATATAGAATCATTACCATAAATTGGAATTAAATGAGCAGGACGCAAAATACTTTCCAATGATATGACAGTAATCAAAGGTGTTCCCTCATCATCATCTTCTGGCTCCACCATCCACATTCCTGTATGAGGACATGGTTGATTTCCTATTGGATTAAACCATCTGACCAATGCACAACCATATTGATGATTCAGATATTTGAATGAGAAGAGTGAAAGTACTTGAGCAACATATAAACCTTGAAATCCTGGCAAGGAAGAATCTTTCTCTGCAAATACACAATCATAACGAGGCATATTTGTTTTCCAAGATGAGGTTGCATGAATTCGCTGTCTATGCATTCCACCATAACCAGAATGATCACTTGGTGCATAGAATGTTGCAACTGCTGACTTGAATGAATATGCTAGTTCAATGACATTTGGATAATTTTGAGGAGGTGGATCAGCTTGTTGATAAATAAACTCTGATACCAATTCTGGTAGATTTAAATTGGGCAAGTCCATAGCCACATTTGCTCCAATTTCTTGTAAAGTTTGTCGATGACGAGGTGCTATTGATATAAAATTTATAGAATGATCATTATATATAATTGAAACTTACATGGTCTTTTAGCCAATTCTACTGTTGCCTCAATTCTTTCACCATCAACTTCCATTGCTTCTGAGATATGTGTATCATCATAAAATGATGATTTGTATTTTGCTTCATCATCTTGTTCCTCTTCCTCCTCTTCCTCCATCTCTTCATCTCTCTCTCTCTCTTTGCCTTTGCCTTTGCTTTTGCCTCTGCCTCTGCCTCTGCCTCTGCCTCTGCCTCTCTCTCTCATTTTTCCTTTTCCTCCCTCTTCTTCTTCTTCTTCTTCTGCTTCTTCTTCTTCTTCTTCTTCCTCTTCCTCTGCAGTTACTAGCCCACTGGTAATGTCTTCTGGCATCAATGGTACATCAAGTAAACCTTTTAAGGATAATATTCATTAGAAAGATCTAACTATATCAAATAAAGCATACCTTGTGCAGTACACCTAGCTCTGAAGTAGGTCAACTTAGATGACCTTTGATTGGTAGTCAACATCTGATCTAAAGCATTGTGCTTATTTGATCGTCTCCATGGCTTCTTCACAGCTTCAATATGTTTTGACTCTGTGATTGATGAACAGAGTCCATTGGGTGCACCAAATAGCTGAATCACTTCATGGTAATGTTGCAGTGCATGAATACGAGGAATAGATATTCCATTAGGATGAATTTGAAGTGTTTCAAATACTTTTCTTTTGTCCTTGAAGCGCCATAGTGCATCTTGTAGAGCATTTAAGTCAGCTTCATCCAAACTTGACTTCCTTGCAATGTAACAAAAGTCCATGAATGCAGCAATGGCTTCAACTACTTCATCTGGTAGATATCCAGATATAGCAGGCAGGTATACCTGTGAATAGAATCAGAACAAGTTATTATCAGTACATTCCATTGTTTAACATACCTTCATAAGAGCCTTAGAGTCATCACCTGTCCATTGTGTAAATCCACGACCCTGAGGGAATCTTCTAAGTCCAGGGAAAGAAGGAACAGCTGCAATTCTATTGCATAAAATTAACTCAAGTTGTTCATGATAAATACTTTATTTACCTTCGATCAATGTCAGCTAAAATTGCCTCAGCTTCTCTTCCATAATAGATATGGATGATCTTTTCCACCCAATCCACTAGATGATCCTTGAAAGCACCTTTAATCACTTGATGCAGAAGATCAGGAGAAAGCAATTCATGAATGTTTGCTCTAGGGAAATATGCTGTAAATGGCTTGAATGCATGGTAATGAATTATTGTTATAAAAATGATTTATGATTAAACCTACAAGAATATCATCTATTATTCCATATTCTTGCCACAGTACATGGGATTGAAGTTTCTCCATCAATAACTTGGTAAATTGATGAGTACGACCAACTGCATGAGGACAGTCATCTAAATTTCGACGATTTGCAGTACATCTATATAAAGTCTTAGTAGTATTCAAATTTCAAAAAAATGCTCACTTTGGACACCATCCTTGCACTATACAAGCCAACAAAGCTTGTTCTGGGTAATCAGCAATATATGGGCCTATACCATAGATTGCCCTTCGGTAATGACCATCTGAACATCTGATAACACGTGGTTTTGACATTGCTGGACGCATAGACTCAAATATAGCCCTTAATGATGTGTGGAATAGTTGACGTCGAAAGGTTCTGAAGTTTGGATCATTCTTATATTCCTGATCAGCTATGTATACAATACATTAATAAGTCAAGGATGGATTATTTAAATGGTACTTACTTTTGGGGATGGAGAGAAATCCAAGTAGACTAACACCATCACTGTGTGCACGGCGTATATTGTTATGAATGTTGCCAGTGGAAATGTAGATGGGGTAGTATTCATTGTTTCCTGTTGCTACAGAGACAGTTGTTTTGTCAGAGCCCAATATAATTGGAACAAACATGGCCCCATGGTTTTCTGGATCTTGGGATAACTCATTCTGTATTCAATCAATCAATAAGATTATTGAAAAATTTGCCACTGAATTTACATACACATTGTTCCCAAGCCCAGTTTCCAGACATAAAGTCAGACCAAACTCTTTGGTGTTGCTCTCCAAACAATTTATAAGGTGCATAATCCACATGCCCATCAAAGGCTGGATTGGCAAGCTGCTGATCAAGTAGTGCCTGTGGATCTGCAAACCAGACCTCATAAGTAGCTTTTTTCCATGGGGGAACATTTTCAGCATCCACATCCTCATGCTTCAACGAGAGACATTGCCATGGTGGTCCACCTTCTGGAATTGCATCAATTGTATGATGCAAGTCATTGTGGTTTCTGAATGGAGGGGGACCTTTCTGCCCTGGCATTGCAGCCCAGATATGCATAAGATCATCAGTCTGCTTTTCTGACATCCTGTTCTGGGTAAAGATAAAATCAGCCAGCTCAAAATGAGCTCGGCTTGTGAATGGTTCCCAAGGATTTTTTGGATTGGCAGCAGGTTTCTCAGGTGGTGGACTATCATCTGGAATGTCATAGCCCATAGAATCCACTTTGGTGCCTATGAGAGCACTGTATCATTATTTATGCACATCATATTGGATTGAAAAATACATTACCATCAAGTATGGGATGTTTTATATAATAAGCACCATCAGGAGTGTCTTCATGATCACCATCAGAGTGTGCTCCCTCAGTAGGCCTATGATAGACATGCTGCTGAGCTCGGGATTTTGACTGCAAACAGTTGTTGTGAACTGTATCTTTATGCTTCTTGAACCCCGCAGCAGTTACAAATCCCCTCCGACAAGTGGGCCCAACAGGATGTACACAGTAGTATCTCCTTGGTTGATAGGACATGCCAACACTACAGCTATGTACCATTTTAAATCAAGAATTTGTGTTGTGATGTGATTGCCCTGACTTACTTTGTTTGTGTTCCGATCTTAGATTACACTTTGTTTGTGCTCTGCTAGAGTCTTTGTTTGTGCTCTCCAAAGAAGTTGCCAAAACCCCGAAGGTTCTGTTCCCACGAGTTGCTGTCCTCCGAGTTCTGCACAACGTGTCAACTCATGGTGCAGACACGGGCCAGCAACAAGGACAAGAGGGTAGGATTACCTGATATATCTGCCCGTCTTCACGACAAGACCACCACCACAAATGGTGATCAACGTGACACTGCTTTGTCTATTGAAGCCCGTCACGAAGCTGTTAGAGAAATAGCACGAGCTGAACACGAGCTACTTACACACCAGCAACAGAATGCTGCCACTTCCCGAGATCCGCCAGGTCCAACAATCACGAAGCAACCTCGGCCAGCCGCAATTACTACAATAGAAACTTCGGAGGTTACTTCCAGTTCTGGTAAGCATAACCCCATCCGTACCGTGAAAAGCACAGCTAACGTGCCTATTCCTGAATTCCGCTAGGTCCGTCCAAGTCAGTCACGCAACAATCTCGGCCGACCGCAATGACTACAATGGAGTCTTCAGAAATGAATTCCACTTCCAGTAGGTGTTATCCCTCCCGTACCGTGTAATGCACGGCTAACGCATGCACAGATGGTTCCTCGGAGTCAAACGCCCGTCCTGGAAACAGTGCTAAGAGAAAAATAGCGAGTGCATCAGCGGAGGATGATCCCGACACAAACGAACAACGGGAGACCAAACGTACACGAAACGAACAGATCACGAAGAACCTAAACGACCGCACCCGTACGGACAAAGATTCCAGGGGTACGGCGAGTGGGTTTCGCAATGCGATCCAAGCTGAACGTGATATTTATATGGTATGTATTGATTTTTGTGTCTAATAATTCATTACCTTTGTTAACAATCAACTTACAGGCGGCAACTTGGGGCAGTGGAAAAACCATTCAACGCGGTTTGCAGGTAAGCACATATCTATCATTTATCATTAGAATACACTGACCGTGTCGAAAATCGACCGATAGCGTGACCGATCGAATGAGCAGCCTGGCCACAAAGAGGCTCGGGCTGTTGAGCAGCGAGAGGGCGGAGATCGAGGCGACCGAGGCGATGTCGAAGGGTCCAGAGGGAAAGGTGGTGAAACAGAGAGGATGACAGGGAAGGGGGACGGGACAGCAGGTGTCGAACGGCCGATTATGCGGGTCGAAAAAACTCAGAAGGTGAGTATTTCTCCTCAATCGAGTCTGTGAAGTAAACTCACCGCGACGTCACAGGTATCTTCGAGTTCTGGAACGAAGGCCACCAGAGATGACCAGCCGATGGATGTGGATGGGCGGGAATTGAACGGGCAGCACGACGAGCGTAGAGAGGTCGTGCAAGATGGCGCCGGTACTAGGCCTCAGTTCGACGAAAAAGGAAACCGGCGGCAAGGAACCACGCGGTAAGCACGAGGCTGCAAAACGAACTACGCTGACTAATAGTTTCTGCCACCATCCTCGCCACTCGTCGCTACGACATTTTGAATCGCGTTTCTCACTTCACATCCATTTCCCATGCTCCCTCGTCGCCCCCATCCGCCCGGTCCCTTGTTTGCACGGTAGCAGGCCTCAAGTCGATGAAGAAGGACAGCCACGGGCTATAACCACGAGGTAAGTACGAGGTTACTAAAGAATGTACCGGACTGCGCTGACTACTTCTCTGTCCTCGTTCGCCTCCTTGCCACCATTCCTCGTCGTGTGTCGCTCGTCCTCGCCTGACATCCCGTCTGTCGCCTCCATCCGCACGGCCCCTTGCTTGCACGGTAACAGGCCTCAGGTTGACGAAGAAGGACAGCAGGCCGGAACCACGCAGTAAGCACGAGGCTACTAAACAATGTACCGGACTGCGCTGACTACTTCCTCCTTTGCTCACGCGTCGCCTGTCGCCCTCGTTTCAAATCACTTTCCCCGCCCGCCCCCGCCCCCGCACTTCTCGACATGGATTTAATCCGTCTACCTGTCGTATTCTACCAACGCCGAACCTCAAGATCGAGCGGTGGTCGTATCAACTCCAAGGGTCTGACGCCGTCTAGCCGTGCGTTCTTTTCTTCTTGTTCGTTTTGTTATATTGATCTCTGAATCCCTACAGGACTTCGACCTCAAACTACCAGTCACTCTCAGCCGGTCCGACCTGGTGCTATCCCGCAAGTTCGATCTAGTACGTTCCAGAGTCATTCCGACGAGTCAAACTCACATCGCCTGATCGGCTAGCAGCAAAAGCGCTTGATCCTACCAAAGGAAGACTCGATAAAGACCAAGACTCAGGTGATATCGAAGATGAGGATGATGAAGACACAGAGGAAAGCATGTTGCCCATTCCGCGTGATCACGAGCACCTTTCGAATCCAAAGTATGGTCAGTATTTTATTTTATTTCCTACGTCATTTTTGAACTAACTATCTATCACAGATAACTACCCAAGCTCACTGCGGGCTGGTCTCCAGGACGACAACGAAGACAATGACCCGCGCGGACATATGGCGATCGAGCCACATGATCGCGAGCACCGTTCGGATCGCGCTGCACGGACTCTCAGCGTTCACTCGCCGTTCCGAGTCTGTTCCCCTACAGCTAGCGCGTCTCCACCCCGTCAACCAAGCCAGCTGTTTGGTCCCGGTATCGTGGTCAAGGATGCACGTCGGGAGGGAAAGGATGCACATCGGGAGGGACATGATACACGTCGGGTAGTAAAGGATGCATGTCGGGAGGTAACAAATAAAGGCAACAAGGGAGGCCACGTGTCCGGAGATCGATCCGACCTGGGCCATGACAGTAACGGGGATGATTCAGACAGGGACGCGTTAGGCAGTGACTCAGAGCATACCAAGCAAGGTGGTACCGTAACAAAGAGTCGTCGTCAAGCCACCAAGTCTGCCGCTACCCGCCCTCAGCACAACCTCAAAGTGAATCCGAGGTCTTTCAAGTCAAGTGGTGGTCAACCAAAGGTACGGAGTTGACTATATGACGGTTGATATTTTTTTTAATATTATTCAAAGCCGGCAGCAGCCGTGAGGTATACTGTCGGTGACCGTGATACTGGCCGAAACCGTGATACTG
Organism: Leccinum subatratum; assembly: GCA_038091595.1. Lineage (NCBI taxonomy): Eukaryota > Fungi > Basidiomycota > Agaricomycetes > Boletales > Boletaceae > Leccinum > Leccinum subatratum. The sequence continues at coordinate 2,705 of JBBPOT010000111.1, read as the reverse complement.
GCCGTAAGGGAGGGAAAATTCCATCCTCCCGCAAAGCCGGTAAAGTAAAGACACGAAACCCACCTCGTGATGCTAGCAAAGAGCCCTCTACTGATGAAGAGCCGCATGAGGACCTCACGAGACAGAGTCGACGTGATCGAAGGCCAAATAAATTCACTAATTCAAGTGTGCCGGGCTTTCCTGCTACCGAGACAAAGTGGAACAATGCCGTTTTGCCTCGGTGGATGCTATATATATTGTCTGTCGACAATCCTTGGGTTCTGGCCAATCCTTCCCACGTCGAGAAGGTCCAGCAAATATGGGACGAGACGTTTCCTGAAATAGAGCATACCGTTGCTCTTCGGCGTGAGCCTGTTTTCCAGCTCGTAAGTCTTCATTAAACATTATGACACATCACTCACTCGAGCCTCGAAAGCTGAAACAGCATGCGTATAACTGGAGAAGGGCTTTGGCAGAGAGAGGAGAAGCTGCTGCTACTGCATTCCTTGATCGGTATTCATGCTTCAAGGAACCTTCACGTCGGGCTGACTATATTGAGTGGGCTGTGCCTCAGCCTGAGGAGGAGAGAGATGAATATGGTAGGATAGTCTCAGTTGCACCGGATCTTCTTCCCTACATGTGGAAGGATATTGATGACAGTGATCTTCAGAATCCGGTAAGGTGTTCTTTGTTTTCTGATGCAAATACTGACTGCTACAGACGGGTGTTGGCCTGTTCCATCATGAGGGTATCCTGGATACGTTTGCCTTTTATCTTGAGACTATTCTGGTCATTTCAGAGGATGGTAGAAGAAGATATCGTCCTCGAGGTGCACTGAGTTTATCTGTTGTTGCAGTAAGTCACGTTAGCAGAGGTATTTATCATATTGACATTCTTTATAGTTCGAGAGAGGCTTGAGATGCTGGTCAACTGGCCAGTATCAAGTCCCTGCGGGTGAAGAATGGTTTGACGGGACCACCTGGGCTGAGACCACAAATGAGGTGATGAATTCAGTGAACCGTTTGACTGATCGGAAGTGGGAGAAATTGGTTGACGCTGCCAATGAGTATGTTGGGGCACATAAAAAGGTCAAGAGGATCTTTTGTACAAAGATTGGAGAGCGTAGTGGAAGAGCCACAGCTTATGAGTCTGATTCGGAGTAGATTTCCAATAGATCTTTTGTGTCAATACATTCATAAGTGATCTAAAGTGCCTGAATAATCTATACAACTTCATAGCTTGATATCTATATATATGCGGGTCTATTGAATGCTTGGCATCTTACACTCTTCACATCTTCAACACTAGCATTTATCCATTTTGCTATGATACATGTGTCCATGTAGTCTACCATTCAATTAATTCTCTGATCTATAGGAAAAAAGATCTAAGTTGATATGATGCTGTTAACCTTGATTGATTTCAAGCTCAGTAGCTAATAATATTTTATACATTTCATTTATATGGCTTGACATCTCTGATACTAATCATCCTATGAATATCTACTAAGTTGCTGTAATGCTATGAACCTTCAATCATTGCAAGCTTGATATCTAATGATATTCTCAACAACTTTGCATCTATATGACTTGACATTGCTGATACTAATTGGCATCCTATGAATATCTAAGTGGATGTAATGCTATTAACCTTTAGTGATTGTGAGCTCAATATCTAATTATATTCTCAACAACTTCACATCTATATGACTGGACATCTGTGATACTAATTATGATATTAATCTCATGTTCTTTTAAGATATATATCTAATCAAGCTTTGAATTCATTTAACTTGATGTCTATGTATCGAAAGTGTCTCAAAACTTCTATCTTGTTCAACATCTAGAAAGATAAAAACCATTCAGGCTAATTATATTGGATGCTTGAAGGCTATTAGGCTAACAAGTGTTATATATAATATTCTATATAACTTGGTGTCATTATCTCTTCATATCTTCCATACTAAACATGCTATTTATTCAAAATACTTGAAAGCTAATCATCAACCAAGCTTTGAATTAAGTGTACTAACTGTCTATGTACCTAGAAGTATCTAAAAATGTCTAACATGTTTTGTCTGCTGAATGTTTAAGGATCTAAAGGAATATTCTCACTTAGTGTTCTGTGATCTTTGCTACTAATTGCACTTTGAAACTAGCAATATAATAAGATATTGATCTAGATAATAATATAACTAAGTAATTGGCAAGCTAAAGGAAGCTTATAAACTAAGCTTCTTAAATTAGACACTTTAGATGGATTTAGAAAACATGTCAGTTCCCTGATGTGTCGCTTGTTGAAGTTATCAGCATGATGTTTTCCGCGGCGTGCGGAAACACCACGACCTCTAAAGCCTCCGCGACCACGTCCTCCATTCTGGTTAGAGCTCGATCCAGCATGCTGCTGAGTCGGGAAGTGGTTACCGTTGTGGTTACCGTTGCCAGAACTCTGGTTTCGGTTATTAGCCGAATTCCAGGGACGTTGAGGACCAGGTCCTCGGCGAAGAGCTGTAGTGCGGTTAGCACTCGCTTGGGTCTCGGAGCTAGGTCCGGAAGAGAGTCGGTGAGCGAGGGAGCGAGAAGTGAGACCAGATTTGAGGGTGTTGACTTCCTTGGAGATGCGCGGAAGCATCGTGTCTATAGTGAAGTCGGCTTGCTCCACAGTCTGAACGACGTGGGAAATCATCTGGTCAAAGGTAGGAGGGAGACGGGAAAGAAGGATCATGG
>JBBPOT010000110.1:0-20031 GCA_038091595.1 Leccinum subatratum | reverse complement strand
TCGCCAGAAACAAGAAGCACTATCCTGACCATCTGAGAAGCCGGATTTGATTTGCCGGTCATTACCTGGGAAGACTGTATGATTCGTCTGACCTTTTCTCAACCGCTTCTGCTCGTCTGTTTCCTAGATCAACTACAAGCAGAGTCTCGCGCATTTGATCTGCATCGCGGGATATTGGTATCCATGACATCACATGGAAATGGAGCGCACATGTACGCTCTTCTTTTTCAATCCTATCATTGCCGGGCCTTTTTTCCATTATGACTGTCGTGCGTGCGCAGATGCTTGCCATGAAGAGGGTCGCCGTTTTTTCGGGGGTGCGCCCCCATGGATCAGAGGAGGTTCGTTCCGCCTAGTCAGTGTTTGCGCGTCGCTTCCTACAACGAGCTATTGACCTTGCGATCAGTTAGCAGCTTTCGAATTTCGTTCTTTCGTCGGTGGCGGTTATGCTTGCATCCGTCTTTGTGTTTATACCAGGCTCGTAATCCAATCATCGCTAATAATTTCACGTCCATAATCGAATAGTACGTAGACGCATAGCATTCCGGGAGTAGAGTTTGGCATCAGGAGTTACCTGAGCGAGTGCGCAACAAGGCAGTGCACACTTTTCGGCAAACACCGGTAAGACAGGGGCTGTACTTTCCCACGATTTATAGGTGCGGTGAGATATTAATTAACCCAAGTTGTCAAGCAAGGTGACTTCAAATCTACATATCATACATATTTTGGGAGAGAAGTTGAGATGTTAACTGCCATAGTATGCACGCGAGCACAGATGTCGAACACGACGAGCACTTGGGCGCACATGAGCCTGAGATGGTCGAGGTTCCCAGAAAATAGCGTGAAGGGACGACGGGTCAGATTCGAGTCAAGCTTGGAGACAAACGAGGCAGCATTACTAGATCGATTACCTGGGCATTTTCTTCGCGCGGAAATTACGGATCAGTGACAATGCCAACTTCCTACTATGACGTTCAGGTAAATTCTCACTGCCGTCGAAGCCAAAGCATGCCTTCCTAGTCATATCTACCGGCAGTTCCGAAAAGAATTAGGTCTTGATTTATTTTATTCTATTATGTCGAAACTCACATCCGGCCGGAATCATGTATATCATCACCAAACGTCGAATGCTCATCCAGCTCATTGACGAGGAATGAACAGGTTCATTTTGATATTCCTACAACTTATACTTGTAAGAAATACATTGTGAGAGCATATCCACCGCCTCTGATATCTCAACATTGTCCGGGACCATTCCCTTGACTCGTTTCAGATGCCAGTTAACTATCTGCGCTTGTCCTCCGGAATTCGCTATATCCAAACTCTCCTGCAGAAGCAGGACGGCGTCCACAACCTGAGGGTCTCCCTTCAGCAAGTCGAACAATAATTTGATGTGAAAATCGAGCAGCCGAAGTTCTGACGACTTGGAACGTTTTGGCGCGGATGTCGGGACCATTGCTTCTGGACCACGTTTCAGCGACAGCGAGCCCTAGACAAAACCAATCAGTCTATATATCGTCATTTCGTAAAACTTGGATTACCTCTGATGTATGATTGCTTGATGAAGTGCTCACGTTAGCTAGGGTGTTAACTCGGTCAGAGTAGTCGGAATAGAGACGATGAATAAAGTAAAGGACCAATCACCGTCTCTTCTGCTCTTGAACCTGTCCTTCCATCCTTCGAGCCACTTCAATGCCACTTCCGCGCCCTCGCCACCTTCTGGCAAAGAAAATGACACGAAACCACCAGCAGGCATGCGCAACAAAGTGCGCTTGATCGCTTCCCGGGTGTTCTGTAGAAACTGAGCACAAGGAAGCGATACGGATTCAGCATACCTTCAGGTAATCCGCGCATGCCTTGCTCAGCTTCGTGCCCTCTTCGACAGTGAAGTCTGTGATGTCGCTTTCCAGAGCCGTCAGCGCTTCCGAGTTCAGTTGCATCGCGTAGGGTGACATTTTCAAAAACGAGGTTGAAGCTGAAGAGAAGTTGAAAGACTAGGCAGGTTGTGGGACGTGACGCGTGACCTCAGTGATGAAAGGCTAAGTTATGTAATGCAGTTCTTAGCCGACATCCCGCTCAACCACTCAGCTGCTTCTCTAACTCCCGCTCTAACTAAACCGTCCAAACCGAAAACCGTCGCCATCGCCATGAACCCGTCCCACAAATTGAAAGTCGACAAAAATGTAATCCTTGCTGCGGCCCGAGTACAGGCCGCCCTCGAACTCGTCCCTCATATCGTTGGGCCAAAGGATGTCTGGGCGATCTGGATGCGGGACAACCTGGAGGCGGAAATGGTAGGACACAACCTTCATTTTCTGAAGACATTTCTGTATCACTTCGTTTTTAGGTTCACCTACCCAAAGCCGGTGTGAGTTCCCCACACCCCAGGCTTCTGGGAAGCCTGGATGCCATGTTACTCCGCCACTACACTGGTGGAATGAGCATCAAGACCCTCTTCTTTGAGGAGGTTCGCGCAGATGATCCCTCCATCAGAGGACCAGAGTATGTGGATGTACCGGAAGATGCCCTCCCTGACCTCAAGGGAGCCGATGCATGGTGGAATTCGCCGCCACCATCTGGTGAGTTGGTCCTCTCAGCCGTCGGGACAATCCAAACATATCACTTGTAGCTAATTAATTGAATGCAGTGAACCTCAGAATATCTCCAACATCCAAGGTTAAGAAAGGGTCATCAAACCAGCCATCATCTAGCGGTGAGTCTGCAATTGGGGTTGTCGACAAATTTTTGAATAGAGTAATTACAGGGAACAATGCAAAGGCATCCACCATCCTTTCCAATGCAGGAAACGTAAGAATGGTCCGAGACACAACGCGCAAAAGACGTGTGACGAGACAAGACGACAAAGCGCCGCCAGCAAAGAAGAAAAAGAAAGCAAAGTCAAGAGAGTTTATCGAGAGCGACAAGGAAGATGAAGTCGGCTTCAGCCTGAAAGGCAAAGCCAAGGCGGATGATCCGGTGGGACCGGAAGATCCGGAAGATCCGGAAGATCCGGAAGCCCCCAAGGTGCGTCATGCGATGAGTTTCCCTTAGCACATCATCAGCCTTGTACCCTCATTCACAGATATGTGATTCATGCAAGTCACGTGGCGTCAAATGTATGTGGCCCATGAAATCTGAAGCCTCAGGTGTCGTGAATGAGAAACGGGCATGTGACCCATGTGCCTCTGCCAAAATCCGTTGCATAATCGTAGGTGAGTTGTGACATGTTTCTGCTTTGTTTTTTATTTTCTGAAAATCACACAGGCAAGTTTTCCATTCGTCCTCCACGAGGAAAAATGGCAGCACCGCGGAATCGACTACAGCAGGATAACGATGGACTGAGCGACCGCCTTGGAAGCTTGGAGCAGAAGTCTGCTGAGGAGAAGCAGCAGCTTGCTTCCAGAATTACCAATCTGGAGCTTGAGGTCAAACAGTTGAAGGAAGTGGTGGCAAGCAAATTGTGATATTCTCCATACCATTCCCTCGTCTTCTTTTGTCCTTGCACTCAAAACGAATATGAATATGAAGCATGTCTATATGTGAGATTGAGCCAGACATAAAATGTGCCCTGAGGTTTTGAGGTAGGGAAATAATACATGTGCAACTGAACAAAGGAAATAATGGATGCGTCGATGATGTTCCCGTCATTGACTCTACAATGTATTTTCTCACTTTGGGACAGGAGAACGGGTTAAATTATTTTACTGTAATACCGGCATGTACACTCCATTAAGAAGATGAGATGCAAATCCAACTGTGTGATTCTCACCTTCTGGAGCTGAGGCAATTAGCCTCGAATACTCGACTTTCCAAGGAACTGTACAGTTATAATAATGTGAAAATGCAGTGTGAAAAGAGAACTTAGTACTTCCGATCGGAATCTCGGAAAGACCTGAATGCCGAAAGTTCGGAAGAATCGGAGCTGTGGGAGATAGGGAAATACGAAGGAGATCGAGCTCATGACAGTCCCAAACACGCTCTCACCGAATTCGATGGTGTCATGAAATGCCTTTCAGCCCGTATCATAAGAAGTACAAGAGATTACTAGTTTATGGTTCGTATCAAGCGCGATCCTGAACATGCGCAAAGAAGTGAAGGACATCCTCCCTGACGAGAAGTTGGATGTATTGGTTAATCTTCCGTTGCCCAGTCGGCTTCTATGTTTGAAAGGATTCCACGCATAATAAAGAGGGGAGTCAGTGTGCGAGGGAAAGGCTACCTGGGCTGTTAGATTCGTTTGCTGCGCCCGTTGGCCGTCCCTCTCCGAAGATTAGGACCACATTGGACCCGTTCTCGGGACGCTGCACGCATTGGACGAACGAGGGGGTGGGATGGGCGTGCGGTTTCGAGCCTGTGAAGCTCTCATCAGGGGCCACCGCTACTCAAAGAGAATGGAACCTTCCGAGCGGTTGGTGTCGTATAGATGGGAGAATGATGGGATGGAATAAGGCTTCTTATCAGCAAGAGCCATTGTCACGAGGACGATCCCACAGCCGGGCCTTACGTTGTAAAATGAGATGGGTACCGTTCGGGGTGGTCGATGGTGTTCTTGGTCATTTGCCTTGCCCCTTCGAAGCTGCATGGGGCGAAAGACGAGCGCAGCTTCGGTGTGGAAGGTCTAGCGAAAAATATGCGGGCATGAAGAAACGTCACAGAAATAACTTCAGTAGTAATTGCATGTGGTGTAAAATAATGCGTCGACGATTTATGGCGGCACTGCGTGTGATCACGAGAAAGCGATGAATCAGACTCTGGCGCCGAATTTGAAGCGACAGATGTCATGACAATATGTAACTGTGCTCGATGATTCAATTATACGAACCCAGAACGGCCGTGGCCGCATCGTGGTATACATGTAAGAACGCTTTGGGTCAGAGTATTAATTGATTTGGTGATGCTAAAGGTAAAATAGGCACATGGAGAGGTTTCTTCTTCAGAGCCAAGAAGACCATATCGATGAACTCGTAATTTGAAGTATTAGTTCAGCATCAAGTCCTGTAATCTTAAGCTAAACCGGTAGTCAAATGGTATCCATGTAGAACGCTCACGTGTGTGTAAGCTTCATGGGCACATAGCGAGCCGTAGGTACCTATCTCGGGTTTCAGCCAATCAGAGAAGACTTCTTCGCCGACAAGTGTCATAAGGATGAAGCTCCCAACATACAAAACTAGATTGTGTGCTCGGAACAGGGTAGTCAACTTCCAAGGCGCTTTGTTCTTCATGGTTTCGCGAGTACCGAACACGACCACACAAAATACGTGACAACCATGTTGACGACCGCCGGGCCATGTCGAGAACAGCATCTTGCCTGGTATATAAGAAGTAAGGTGGTATGGAATGCGGTCAAGAAAAGGATGAAGTCAGCCAAGTAAGGCATTGTGATCAAGGGCGCAAGAGGGGGCAGCTCACGCAGGCAGCAGCGTACTTGTACGTCCTTCATATCGATCGGCGGGCAACTAAGGCAGGAGGTTCGTCTGATGTGATTATCCGATCAGTCGCCGGCGGAGTTGGTTCAATCTGTCGCAGTGACGAGTACAACTTCCAGAGATCGTTGCTCTTTCACATAATTGGCACTGTGAAAAACTTGCTTCAAGAATCTTGATGAAGCTCTTACCAGTGATTTTTCGCCAAGCGGCGTCACCGAGTCGCTGTGTGGACAGCTGGCAGCTGGCACTGGCACTTACAGTAAGTTTGAAGTAGTACTTGGAGCCGTCCTCCAAGCCATCGGAGCTAGTTCGACTTCTGTTTCGGACGCAAAGGTTTTTCAGACTCAGCAACATCACAGTTTTTGACGCACTTGCCAGTGTTACTACGCTTGTTGTGTATCCGGCGTGACGGAGTCGGTGTTATCACTGGCAGTTGAACAAATCCAAAGTTTGTTTGAAAGCAATCTTAGACATGCAAAGTTGAAGGACTCCGACTGACCAAGGCCGCAATCGCCCCACCATGATCAACTTCGACATTCGCACTTCAAGCAATGGTGTCATTGTAATTATTTATTTCTGATGCATTGTAAACAACAGAATCCTACATGTCCCCCGCACTGCGGCTGCGATTACGGTGATATCTCTACGATCCCGACGCGGATTTCCTTGGCAGAACTGATGCAGCATTCAAGCCCTGGGAAGACGATCTCGTGCTCAGCAGTGACACGCTTGTAATCCCCACGGGATTCAAGTTGTTGTTCCAGCAAAAAAGAGCATGCCAGTGGAACGGCTGTTACAGATGGACGACGAGCTGCAATGCGCGGGTATAGTCATCCATTGTGGCGACAGGTCCAGCGTACAAGGGAGGAGCGGCTTGGGAGCGGCCGCATTGGGTGGAGCTTGAGACTGAAAATTCGCTTTGGCCTGAGAACCAGACAACGACTCCGACTTATCGCCGCTATCCGATGTGCTCCCCAACCGACCTCGTCTGGTTGACCACGGAGGTCGCGGATCCAGGGATGGGAGAACAAGCTTGCACGTCTCTGCCAACAGAAGCGTGTCCGACGTCCGAAATCCTATGTGGCCCATCCCCGATACCCGAGCACCGAAACACTTTCCTTCACCGATCTCGGCATCAGGTTATTCGACAAATTTCTTGACCGGGAACAAGATACACGGGAGGGTTATTCTCCGGTCGACAAATCGTGCTAATTTCAGGCGCATGACTCCGTGATAGACGGTCATTGCCTCTGTCTGAGACATCGAACCTTTTAATTCCGAGATGAGCCCGTCCATTTCGGCATCTTCAATGGCGAGCGAAGCTTTGGGGGGTTGAGGATGAAAGGAAAGGGAGGCTGCCAGTGGGAGACAGCTGTTGTATGATGAAGGCTGTCCCATCCAGCCAAGCACTATGAAGTACCATCGTAGCCTTGAAAATATCCGACCGTCTCTATTCAAGCCCGACGCGCCCGAGGTTGACACAGAGGTCGAAGTAGACGAGGTGAATCGACCGAGATGCTTGACGGGGGTGGCATGATGGATCCGACCGACCAAACGTCTTGCATGCAGCCACAATGGTCTCCGTCGGCCTCAACGCCGAGCGCCTCTCCGTCGTCGTCTCCGTGGACTTGGAGTGCTTCTACGCAGTGCGGCATCGTCACCGTCCCAATAGGTGTATGCGAAAGAGGATCCGAGTATGTCGTCGTCGTCGCGGATTCGTATCTATGGTGGGTGTCTGTCTTCCTATCACAGTCACGAATCATATTCACCTCGAATCATATTTGGCTTGTTTGGATATCCAGACGAGTGAGGCGAATGGGCAGAAGTAGGACTCGGACTCAAGCAAAGACCCGAATGCCTTGGCTTGATTGGAGTCACGGCTCGTGCACCTGAAGCGCGCGCAGCATGGGAAGTATGTCAGCACCCACATAATTTTAGGAGATAGAGCGAAGGTATACGAGGTTAGCGCACGGCGGGGAAAGGCTACGAAGACACGACCACCGAACCGGGGGTGGAGGTAGGAAAGCGGAACGAGTGGGCTGTAGGAGGTCCGCGATGTACTAGCCGCCGCGGGCTTATACTATTTAAATCCAGACGGTATGGTGTAGTATGGGTCCAGGGGTGCCCGAACGGTGTTTTACAGTAACCTCCTCTACTCGTTTCTGTCACTTCCAATCCATGCTAATTTTTGTGTCTTTATCATCATTTTGACCAGGTGGTATTTATGTAACCCTCCTCTGGTTTGTCTAGCCTTTGCGCGATACATGCGCATTCCAGGATACCTATGCTTGTGACTGAGGCCTGATTTCCTAGGTGCTGCACTATGTTGATTCGGAAAATTTTACCTTGTACGATCTAGCATCACGGATGCTTTGGACTGAGTCGATGACCCCTGTACACAATGCTTTTGTGACGGGAATATTCCGTATGAAAGGATGGTCACCTGAATCGGACATACTTTTTCGGCTTCTAGTCTGTTGCTTTGGTCTCCATGAATAGTGCTATTTCCAGTTGGGTTGTTGTTGTTTGCGTTGGGCGAGTGGTTTCCCGGGGCGACCGTCGGCGTGCGCGTGACTCCGGACCGCGAAATAATCTGGTGACCAGACTAGGTTACCGCAAAAGTGCCCATGCCTGTCGTGCTTTCCATATGCTAGCGAGGTCAAGTTCTCACTCAGATGGGATATATTATGTAAGACAACGAAGATAATGGTGACTCAGTACTCAGGGACCAAACCACTCGCGTTTCACCTTATCATCTTTTGTTCCATGGCCATTTTAATCTCTTCGTGTTCTCTTTCCACTCTAAACAACCTGTCAACGAGCAGCACGGTTGATCCGAACCTTGATGTGCAGGCGATAGTCGATGTCTGGTTGCTAAGTTTGCCAAAGCGATCAGTCTCAATGATTTTCCAGCCATTGTCGACTTGTTCCTCGATGGTGTCTTTTGGCGTGATACGCTTGCACTCACCTGAGTCACCTGGGACTTCCGTACCTTCTAGGGCAAGAACGCGGTGTCCAAGTTCCTCACAGACCAGCTTGATGTCTACCCCCAAGCAGTCACTTTTTCTCTTTGACAGGACTGTATGGAACTCTAACGTCCTGACGAGGTTGTCACCTGGATTCAGGCTTTGTTCAATTTTGACACTGGCGTACTTAGGCTCGTCCCCCTTACCGATGGCGTGTGGAAAGCACACGTAGTTTACACCAATCTCGAAGATCTACTAAAGAGTTTCCCAGGAGTGGATCGGACCTTTGAGGACTTTCAGCCGAATCATGGTAAATGGGCTGTCAAACGCGAGAGAGAAAGATAATTTCTTGACGAGGAACTTACCGTGGTTATGACCACATGCCATACTTGCCGACGCGTTCAAGTTGCCATGAGTGCATGCGTCGCAAGGAGATGGCTTTTCTATATAACTGACTGGTACTGGTTAAAGGTTCCTCCCCTTCCTGGCCCGTCTACACTCCGGCTTTGAAACTGGCTGATTGGCTTGAATATTATGCTCACACTTTGGAGTTGAACGTGTGGATCTCTACAACCGTTCTTTCGATCGAGAAGGAAACCGGAAATGGCGGAAAGCGTTGGTCCATTGAGGTCGAACGTGAGGGTGGGCGAATGAGGGCTCTCAAGGTAGACCACGTCGTGATGGCACTCGGCATAGGCAGCAGTATAACAAAATTTCCAGACATTTTAGGCAAAGTATATAGCGAACGCGTATTTGTTCATAATCCGGATAGGATGCGTTCCGAGTCAGGGGTAAAATCGTGCACTCTCCAGTAAATTCAAGTCTCCGACAAATCATCTGGGAAAGAAGGTCACAGTAACAGGGTCTCACTACTTCCCGCAGGGCGTGGACAGCCGCGTCGATCAGGGTGCAACTCCGTGCGAGATGAAAAAGTGAGAACATGATTTATATTATGAGTTCCGCGGCTGTAAAATGGACCTCATAGAGGGTGAACAGAGCTCTAATTCGCCCTCTCCAGCTTTCCGATACACGTTATCACTTCTCCATCGAGATCTGTGAGTGAGCACGACTTGCCAAATGGCAATATCCGCTTATGCAACTTTCGAAGTGATAGAGACTTGAAGTTGGGAGTTCAACGTTGAACATGGAGTCGGGAAGATTCAGCGAGCGTAGACTTGTCCCGGGCTATGAATCGCCGGCGGGGTCGAGTGGTGCTAAATCAGCCAATGTGATGCGGGGAAGGGTGGCCACATCTATTTCGATCAACAGCGGCACGTCCACCATGAGCAACTTGTCACCTCCCAACCATGCCTCGAGGACGCCCCAGAGATGGTGCATGGCGGGGTGGGGGTGCACGATCTCGTTCACGATTTTCCGTTTCTTCGGGTTGTTGAAGATGACGCTGCCCCGGGGTTTCTTGCGATCGATGAGGAGGGTGTGCCCGTCTTGCCAGCCTGGACCCACTTTCCAGGTATCGCGGATCCGTCTCCGGATGCTCCCAATATCTATATCAATCTCGATAAGACGACATGATGTGCCGCGAGGAATCCAGGTGTCACCACTTGTCGCTGCACTCTCACTATGCATACCGTGGGCATGAAGTTGAAACTTGGTACGTACAACCTATGAGTTTATAGCCAGGTACCCACCGACTTTCAGACCACTCCAAGATAATTGAGGTCGATGGGAAAGGCGCAATCAACTCCGTCTTCTTCGCCGAGAATGGCAAGCAGATAGTGAGCGGCAACACCGAGGCTCCGGCGGCGAAGAGTAGATGACGGACACGAGGTTGGCAAACCGATTTTAGCAGAGGCCCCAATCCTTCCCGCTGCGCTATCGCCGGATGGAAAATGGCTCGTGTGTGGACTCTTCAGCTCGAAGTCAAATATAAAGGTGTGGGATGCGAAGACCCATAAAAAAGTCCTAGATATCAAGGGCCACACGAACTCAGTAACTTGTGTCAACATTTCCTCTGAATTGACGAAACTTGCGACGGGCTCGAAAGACAAGCGCGTTTATGTTTGGAACATGAAAACAGGCAAGCGGCTTTTGCGGTTACCACAAGACAACGATCATGATGTTGTGGCAGTGCGGTTCTCACCGAAAGGTGACCGCATCGCCACATCGCCACCGCGCTACCCTCGACAAGTCGGTTCACTGATCTACAGTAGAGAGCGCAAATGGGAAGCAGCTGTTGGTCATCCCATGCCCATTCTATGCAAATTTATCCTCCCCGCTCACCTGGTCTGTCGACGGTCATCATTTCTACGTTGCCTCATAAGTCAAGGTTTATGACACCACGCATGGTGAATGGTTCGTTCCAGGCGGTTCGGCACCGAGTTGTATCGCCCTATCACGGAACCAAAAAGTTTATTGCAGTCGTCGCAGACAGGTCAATTTCTTTCTGGGACACCTCTACACGCAAGCAAAGTTTGCAGCATGGTGCTCTCCCCCAACGACGACATCATCGCCACCGGCGAGCAAAATGGAAAAACTACCTTCCGGAACCTTCGTGATATTATTCCGTGCACATACTTTGTGGAAAACGTAAGAGTTTTCACTTTTCACGGTTAGCAAGTGAATCTCAAAAGTTATAACCTATGCGACTTCCTTCGCGCAGAGCAACTCTTGACAGCAGAAATCGGACACCACTCGGATTCTTTTCACCATGCTCATGCGCTCGCTCACAGAGCTCTGGTGTTGTGTCGTCTAAAACGGTACAGTCAAGCACTGGATGATGCAAAAAAGGTAATCTTGAATCGTCCGTTGTGCTACCTCGTGTTGACCATTGACCATCAAGTCTAACGAGATCCAGCAGTCCGTCATCGGTCACATTGCCCTCGCAATTACCCACATCAACAATGGAAAGCACGACTCAGCCATAAACGCATTTGACCTTTCGTTTTCTAAGGGTCTCTCAACGGAAGATGATATCCTCTGGTTGATCAGGGTATTTTATCTGACCTTCGCTCCTTATATCAATATTTATGACACCTTTCTTAGGCCATCCTCTTGTTTGAATGCGGGAAACACGACGAGGCTATTTCATGCGCTACGAACTTGATTAAGATCACGAGGAACAAGTCGCTTCATATCACCGTACAAGTATGTAAATGATGGGGTTCTCTAGTGCTCAAGATTCACTGGGTCTCAGACAGGCGCAAATGTTTCTCGTATTCGGAGACATTACGTTGAAGAATGGCTACTACAAACGAGCCGCAGAATTGCTTAGGCTTGCGTGGAATGCCATCCCGTTTCAAAGGTGTTCCTACCTAACAGCAATATCTCTCGTAAGGTATTCATTTTGACGTCTCTTCAAGCATGCTAATATTGCTTGAAAGATATTTGGATGGGACATCGACGGTCTTGCTATCGCTATCCAGCAGTATCTTCAACGATGTGTTAAGCCATCCGAAGACTTGGGTGACGTTGCAGCGGAGTCCAACAACCCAGAAGATGCAATCAAACATTACTCGACTGCTTTGTCCTTGAATCCTTTCAACCCTGCAGGTCTGTTTGTGAAGCGGAGCAAAGGTCGAGCAGCACTGAAGTTGTGGGCGTATGCACTGGACGATGCTGATGAGGTATTCCCTTTTCTCGGTCCCCGATCGATAGCTCTGAATCTCATCAACTCAGGCAATCAAAGCGGACCCTCAGAGTTCATGGGGGTACAAGAGAAGATATGAAGCACTGCGTGCTTTGCAGCGCTACGACGAAGCAGTCGACGCTTTCAACCGCATGCTTTCCATCCTCGAAAAGTCGCCCGATCAGGATATTCGTCGTACGTGTCATTTTACCGGCTTGAAGACGTCATCTTAAATCGCCCAGAGCAAGAGCAGAAGTATATCTCACTTGCCCGGTCAGAGGGGGCCATCAACGCTATTGTTTGCGACGTCTCCGAGACATGTCCATTTGTTTTCATCGATGTGCAGAGTGGTCGTCTATGTGATGGATGAGAACACGAGCATACGTTCAGGTCTGAACTCCGGTTCAAGGAACTACTACTCTCCTCGATGACACTGGAGCTGGATGGAGAGCGGATTCAGCGTGTGGTGGAGGATTATTTCCAGTATGTGATGTTTTCACGTGTCTGGGAAGGAGAGGAGCCCTCGTTCCAGCTGGTTAAATCGGTCAAATCCGTCCGGAAGCTTAGATCGTCCTTACAAAACGACAAGCTGCGCAAATTCTGTGAAGTTGTTCGCGAGAATGGATACCGATGGGCATGGTCCGACACCTGCTGCATTGATAAGACGGACAACACGTTATTACACCAGTCGCTCACGATGATGTACAAATGGTACGAACTATCCGCCGCCATGTTCGCCTTCCTTGCAGATGTAAACTCTCTGTCGGCCCCTGGAGGTCTCGAGGGCAGTAAATGGATGACTCGGGCTTGGACCTCACAAGAGTTTCTCGCACCGAAGATGATTCGATTCTACGATCGCAATTGGAAACCATACCTGGGCGATTCCCCGACGGCCACCATCGTATATCAGGTATGTCATCACTGGTGCCCACGGAAACAAAGGCGAAATTGCGACGTAAATGCTCCATGGACACACGATCATCATGAATGTCGACTCGGAACCACGAACAGTTACGCCCTCCACGACCAATGCACGAAAATAATTAGTCGGTTATAACATCGACGGGGAAGATATGGTGGAAAGCGGGTAAACGACACGCAAACGCTCGCCCGTCGCGAAAGGCAAGCCTGAGCGAACCCGGATTCGCAAGTGAAAGAATCTTAAACAGATCCGCATCCACGATCACTCGACCCACGTCCGCAAGTGGGAACGAAACCCAAAAGTTCCAAATCAAGTATTGTCTCACCTTGTCATTCCCACGAATTAATGCTCTGTAAACCTGTCCCTACGGTCCAGGAATATTCCAGGACCGTATTCCTGGACCGCAGGGACAGGTTTGCAAAGCATTAGTGATTCTTGGGAATGACAAGGTGAGACAATGCTTGATTTGGAACTTTTGGGTTTCGTTTCCACTTGCGGACGTGGGTTGTGTGACCAGTGCATCAAGATAACAAGATAACACATTACCAACTTGTAAGCTATTTACATAACATGTGGCTATCATGATGTAAAGTTGTAATGGAACTTGAATGGAACTTCAAAGCTTCAAGTATGATTTCGGAAAGAAATAAGACAAATGTTACATCATAAAGATAGTAAGTAACACCACGACTTGCAGGAGCTCATACGAATCATGCAAGCGGGAGAGGGGGACGATGTAAATTGGGACTTGTAACGAGAAATGGGCCTGGATTAGGTGGGAGCCGATAGGCCTCCTGCAACCACGAGGCGTGTCTCTATCGCAGCGTATCAATGGTTACTTCCCCTTTGTAGCGGCGATTGCAGCCTCTCGTGCTCGTGCTCGTAATCTCTCCTCCTGTCACAGTATCAACATGAAATGTACAGTTCATAAATGGAATGTGGCTCACCCGGCGCCAATCATAATGAGGATCTGCTACTGTCGTCCATTTTGTCTTTGAAGCGAGCGCCGAGTCCCGTTTATTCTTGAAGAGCCATGCCTTGAACCTCAGTCCACTCTCGGTTTCCGGAAGTTCTTTGTACGCGTATGGCGTCGACCGCCGGTCTTCTTCGTCGTCGAGGGGAAAGAAGACCACCAAGTCATCATTGAGTTCCACTGTGATGCATCTGAAGTCAAAAGTGCGGAGCCTATGGTAAGAAGAGATGATATGGGGAAGTTCTTCGTCGTCATAGATGTTCATGTCGGGCCAATTGCGCAGTGCCCAAGCTTTCGCATCGGGAAAGGTCATCGGGTACCCGGCCAAGAGAAGGACCATCGCAGCTGTCAAAAAGAGTCAAGATAAGAATCGCGCACATTACAGTAGAATTTCACCTAAGACGGGGAAGTATGAGTTGGGTATAACAAGACGTTCAATATTGTGTTCCTTTATGACTCGCCCACAGCTTGTCTAACCATATTACATAAGCAAGTGGTTTGTTTCGTCCCCTGATCACAGGCCCATCCAGAGCATTTTAGGTTACCTTACCAGTCGTTATCAACTTTCTGTCTGCAATTTTTCGCTCGATTAGGAAATGTTTGGTTATGTTGTTCTCCTTTAGGAAGAATGCTTGGTCACTCGAAGCCATCCTCTTATCGATCACGATTAGCTGTAACAAAATCTTCACTCTCTGAATGTCATCTACATGGAAACTTATGGTGCGTAATGTTGGATCTGGTTATTGCCTTGTATTCGTGCTGACTGTGAACGCAGTTGGGCTGCCGGAGGAGTATGCGTATCGCTGTTGGTGAGAATGTCTCGACGACCGAGCATTGGATATCCTTTGTTGCACTCACAAGATATTGATTTTGAGGGAATTTGTTCCCTGCAGGTTGATCCCGGATTGTTGTGTCCACGTGGTCCCCGGATATCGGTTATTGTTCCGAACGTTGCAGACTGTCAACTTGAAACAACTTGTGTTGTTGTGTACGGCTCCCGGGTTTGCCGGTAGCGCGCGCGATAAGGTTGCATGGCTTCGAGATGCTCTCCGGTTACATGGACCCAATTGTGTTTGTTCACCATTGATCCTGGAATTTCAGGTGCGCTAGTGTGCGCGTCGTGACGTTTATGGCACGCAAGTTTTTTTTTGACGCCTGGTCATGTAGTAGAGCGCCAGGGAGCGCACACTGATGCTTTGCATGTTCGGCAGAGCTCGTATGCGAACGAATCAGAACAGGCTCGATGAAGTCGGTTGGATTTGGACTTACGACGGTATCGTGGACACCAACAGGCAGTCAGCTTGCTTGGCAAGGACCCATGAATGACACCGTGCCAACTCAATGACACCACGGCAGAGAGGATACGAACGACGTGACGATGAGGGGAAAAACAACGAGAGGGCAACGAAAACGACAAGACGAAAATGAAGACGAAAATTTGAAGACGACGTCACACGACAACGAAACGACGATGACCGTCCCCGCCCTCACCCTCGCCTTCACCCTCACCATCCCACCACGACGACAACAACCGTCCATCGCCTTGTCTGCCACCCTCGCCATCCCTGCTAGTGTCCTACCACGACACAACGTTGATGACGTGCCATGCCATCCCCCTCCCCATCCCCATGCGACGATACCATCGCCGTCGCGCTGTCTGTCCCCGTCCCCGTCCCCCCGGCGTGCAGAAGCGATCACATAACGCGCACGATCGTGTGCGCTGCGTAGTCGCTGCTGCATGCTGCTGTCGCTGTCATATTCGTGATCGTCCTCCTCCTCCGCGTCCCCTCCCGGCCTCCCTATCGTCATCCCAACTTGAAGGCGCCGACACGACGATGACATGGCGATGGCATGCTTGTTTATTACTTACGTATTGTAAAGTTTTGAGTACTGAATCTCCAGGGTCCAGGAGTGCACGTAGGGCTGTGGTATGCTGTGTGCTCTCTAGACTGGTGACCAGCCGTCCAAAAGAGGCAAGCCGTCGATAGACGGACGGCTGAGCGGATTCACTAGTCTCGAGCCGTTATAGAAAATCGGGTAAACACGGGAAGCAAATGGTTCTACAGCGCGGAAAATTCCGAGACCAGTAAGCGCTTCCCAGAACGGCTCGAGACTAGTTGTTTACGCGTTTTATCCAAAAAAAATTATCTATTTTGTCCAGCTGGGTCCGCTATAGAATCCGCTCAGCCCCTTTGCGCCCAACAAATTGTACCAGTCCCGACGGCTTGCCTCTTTTGGATGCCTGGCCACCAGTCTACCGTGACTTGGCACCCACGCTGTCATGAACCAACGGTTCTGATCCAGTCGGTCTGGTCCGATGATGATCGATGACCTTTTTTTTCCCTTTCCAAGCTGCTAGCTGTGTTACTGTGTACGTTCCAGGCTGTGCACCGTTGATCTCCCGGTCCTTAAATTCAGCATGCAGTTGCCCGGGACGGCAAGACATCTCAGTCTTTACACCGCTGGCAAGTCCCAATTATTTCTCCCCATTTACTAGCTAATCTTTAATGGTTCAGCATAGTCGAGATCACAAGCCCTCGCCTCGTGTTCTTCCCCACATCCACTGGCATGCTACCGTATCCCATTTTGCAGCCAGACCAGTGGCTCATCAATCGCATACATTCGACTGCCGCAGACTCTCAACCCCATAAGCTTGAAGCAAGCTGGTACGGGATCCACAACGCATTTTTGACCCACTACTTCCCATACAACCAACACTTCCTCATCAAACCTCAAGCAAAGCTCCGAGGGGACTCTCATGAAAGCATCTCGTTTTCGTCAACTCGTGCCGAGGCTTCCTTTTCAGTTAGTTCTACAAGCATCTCTGCTTCAAGGCCAACCAGTGCCTTGGTAACTTCTACTGGCGGTATTGCAGACAGGGACTCTAGAGTTTTGATTCCAGACTTTCTTGTCGTGAAGGCAACCGAATATGCAACACACGACACGCCTCTTTTGGTGATCGAGGTGAAAACCGACGAACCATCAAGCCGACGTGAATGGAAGCTAGCCACTGATCAATTGCACGAATACATGTCACGGATTGTCACCGAACATGGACAGACTGGGGTGTTGTATGGGTTACTCCTATGTGGGGTCAAAGTGAAGATCTCGACATCCTCCCCCGGCACCAACTCTAGCGATCCGCTTATTAAACAAGAACGGAGGGAGTACAACATCACTAATAGCCGAGAGGTGTGGAAGCTCCTGCGCAACATTGCGATAGCGAATTGGAATTAGCAGCAGATTCTATAATTGTATTTGTGACTTGACTCGAAATAAGGCACCGGCTAGGACATAGTACAGAAACACTGCTCTAAATTGCGAATTGCTTCAAAGCGTAATGTGACGGTGGATGAAGATATTGCATTGGAATCTTCAAAAGTGATATTCGTCCACACTATGGAGAACTTGAAGGAGCCGCGGCGCTGGGTCACCTGCTGGAGGCGCAACGATGACGCCCACGGTGGTGGCATGTGGCATCGAGGGCTTGTTCTCACTTTTTCACTATGGCCCGAATGTTGCAGGGCATGATTGGGGGTTCAATCCGAGAGTCCGAATGCCCATATCGGACGGAGCACCCCATTCCCGCTAGCCCAATCATGTGTCGGAAACGCGAGCGTGGAACCGGAGCCTTGCCCGAGAAGTTCTGTAAGCATACGATGTCTGGGAGCCTGAGACACGATGTGATGAGACTTACTGCCGTGCCATCCAACTCCAATACTCAAAAATCTCCTCACCGATGCCACGCCAGTGAGCAAGCACACTCTTGGGGCGTCTTTGTCGGGGTTATTGAGGATATCATAGATATCGCGAAGCAAGGGCACGCGTGTCCCGGGAAGGCATCCCTTTTCCTGCACATATCTAGCACGCAATGCGTATGGTATGTCGTTCAGGTCTATGGCTTTCGCTGTATTCGGGGTTCGTGAACATTCACCCAGCAGTCCGTTGAAAATGTCAGACTCACCGGTATGATCGACAATATTCATCGAACGACCGTGATACCCGTTTGCAAACGACTAACCAAAGTTCGTTCGTTGGGCATATTCGATGACGAAGTACCCACACTCCGTCACTTGCTGTATCAGAACCGTGATGGTCTTCTTGTGTGCCTCGATCGACTTCAGACGTTCGGCGTCGTTGACGAAGTCGAAGGTGTCACTCAGCATGGCTGCCAGGCGAACAACCCGGTCATCACGATTCTTCTGGTCTACAAGCACCTGTGTGCCGCACCGCGATGAATTAACGACAGGGATATGATAGAGAGAGAGACATACTCGGCTCGCAGCGGATGTAACAGACCAAGCAAGCGACGCGTAGGGTTGAACCTGTCTTGCAGTGAGATCATGTGAGTGTCGAGAGACTAAGCATCAAAATACCTCAGCGATGCTGGTCACGATCTTGTTGAATAGTTCGATCCTTTTCAACATGGTACCCCACGTATTGTTGAATGCTTCTACTCCATTCACAACCTTTGAGCCAACGTCGACCACTGCGGGTGTGGAACGAGGTGCGTTGATCGCTCCGGTCTCCTTGGTGACTGCTTGTTTAGCTTGGCGTTCGTACGCGTTAGAGCCAATGTCGACCGCCGTGTGTGCGATGCAAACTGATGCGGGTGTGGAACGAGGTGCGTCGATCGCTCCGGTCGCCTCTTGTTTGGCTTGGTTTTTGTCTGCGTCGGAGCTAACGTCGACCGTGAAGCCTGGTACGCCAACGGCCTGCGGCCAATCCGTGAAGCGCTTCATGACCGGGTATACAGTGACGACGGCGAGGGACGAGGCGCCGAGGAGGATGCTGTCGTCACATCAGGAAATGCAAACACAGAAACCAAGGGGTTAAACGCACCTGTACATGTTCAATTTCAGCAGGAGACCCATCCCGACCGTCAACTGTCCAGCGAGAAACCCGAGCGCCTGATAGCGCGTGATGTCACCACGTGCGAGTGGTCGTGTCCGCGTTCGCTGTCCCCCCAAAAAAAAGCATGCAAGTGAGTCACCGCACCGCGTTAAACGCTGGACTGGACTGGACTGACCGACTGCCTTGTCGAGATCCCGGTCCCACATGTTGTTGATGGTACACCCTGCACCCCGCATCACGAACGCACCGAGGCCAAAGAGAGCGAGGTAGGTGAGTGAGGTCGTGAGCTCAGAGCGGGGCGTGTCGTGCGTACCCAGCCATGCAGATGGACCACGCTGCTCATCGTCACGGACGAGCCGCCGTCGTTAGTGTCGATGAAAAAGAAAAAAGTTGGCAAGCATGGATGAGACGTACTGCAGGGATAGTAGAGTAGGAGCGTCCCGAAGGGCTTGTCAATCCTGGTCAAATAAACGTACGGCTTTATGCTGGTCGGAAGGCGGTCGACCCAACATGTCGCAGGAGGAGGGCTAACGGTCGAAGTAAGACTAACGAGAGGCTTGGGCGCACAGACGGTGATGGCGCCGCCTTGCCTTGAATCTTGATGCTGCAAGAGAGAAGATTTCGCACTGCAACGCCACGACCGTCGACAACGTGGGATGACGGGGAGCTGGCCGCGTTGGGGCCGGGGGACGAGCAGGATCACAAGGCAATCACGACGGTGAGGCTTGAGCCTGCGAGCGGGCACACCTTCGACTCGGAGCTCGGACGATTAAATACCAGGCAGGTGTACTGCCTCAAGGCCCTCAGCCTTCAGGCCCTTAGGCGACCTCGCTAGCGGCTGGGTGCACGGGCAGCACGGCGGCCAGGTCGTTTTAGTCACTTTGCCTGCTGGCCGTTATACGTCATGTTGACAACGTTGAGTCACTCAACGAAAGAACTTGAGTCACGATTGACGAGAGCGAAGCCTTCAGATTTATGTATCTCACTTCACTTTACACGCTTTACTGCTACTGTACGCCCACTTTACACTCACTTTACTCCACTTTGGTAGTACTTTACTCCATGTCTACCGCATGTGGAGCCCTGCCGGCGCACGCAGTGCGCTCGAAAACGAAAATGCAAAGGTCTCTTACGCTCAGGGTAATGATTACGTAATTAGTCTACTTAAATTTCTCGAACTAAGTAGTATGTAGAACGGGAGAAACACGTAATCACTACCCTTTGACCCGTACTCCCACACTATCCGTCACCGTCTGAGCTCCGAGCGTGATCAATGGATTCTACAGAAAACGGTAAATAGATCC